>JAUJYV010000409.1:0-45005 GCA_033995625.1 Ophyiulus pilosus
CCCCACTCTTTTTTTCCCCCCACATTTATTATTATTAAACTAAACATCGTCTGATGTTTCGTTTCGCCCAAGAAGTCCATTCTGCCCAGTCGTAAAAATCAACGTAAAAAAAAAGTAAGGCAAAAAAAAAATAAAATAAAAAATGCACATTGAACATTGAAAGTGGGCAGCAGCAGCAGCAACATGGCGGCAAATGCACGTTTTCGAAACGTATTAGAGTTTTTAATTTTTCAAGACGTGTCCGAGTCGATCCGGAGCCTCGTCCAGACAAAGATTTCCCTCGTGTCCGAAGACGTGTCACCGCATTTCTGCCTTTTTCACTATTTAACGAGGGTGTAAAAACCGCGATTCACCGGCCATGTTACTTCTACGCGTCAATAAAGACCGACTTGTTTTCCCCCCCAATTTCGTCGCATCAGTCTTAAATTCCCCGACATCGTGTCCTCCCGACCACCATCCACACGAGGAAGGAAAAAAAAAAACAATAAGCCTACGAATAACGCACGATCCATATTTAACGCGGCTTTTTTCCGCTTTCAGCACGCACGTTTTACCCCCACCAGAGTGGACAAAAACCCAGGACTACTTCGGATAAATCGGACGAAATGGATAAAATGGACAGAAAAAAAAAAGCCAACACACAATGACCGTGGAAGTTACCGGAAGATTTTCAAAAAAATACGGGAGCCGAGGAAGAAATGCCCCCCCCTAACAAAAAAAAAAAAGGCGAGTATAAAAGCAAACGGTAGGAAAGTCCAATGGCGGTCCCGTTTAAATGGTAAAGGTGGGCCCCCGTCATGCCGCCATGTTTGCCTTACCAAAACGTTAAACGCCGGCTAAACCCACCTAATCTAACGACCCTAACCCAGGTAAGGACCTCTTTCGGAGGTGAATGTAAGGGCAGCGAGGGTCTCTCGGCGCGCGCTTAAAGGCAGCGGCCCAACGCCCGAAACCGGCGTTTGAAGCACATGTCAGCCTCGCATTTCCCTTAAACCTCGTCCACTAAAAAGGTCTTTTTTGAAATTGTTAAAAAGGTCCAACCTGCGCCGGATTCCTCGCTCTTTTCTCCAATGCGATGCGTTTTTCCATGGCTTCGCCTGCTGCTGCTGCTTCTTCTTCACGCTGCTGCTGTATGGGAGCCAGAATGGTAAGCGAAACGGTTGACTCCACCAAATGCGAGCGCACGAAATACAAAAACCGAGCAAAAAAAAAAAGCAGCACTCGCTTCGATGAAACGCACGATGGCAAGGACAGCGCTGAAAACGACCCAACCGATTGAGCTCCTAGAGGGGTCACCACCATTCGACGCGGCGCGCGCACCAATGGCGACGCGCACCACGTTCGAACGGACCAATGGCGGCGCCCCGAGCGGCACGTGACCTGCCGCGCGCGCCATTCGTCCAAAACGGGCGG
Source organism: Ophyiulus pilosus (assembly GCA_033995625.1). Taxonomy (NCBI): domain Eukaryota; kingdom Metazoa; phylum Arthropoda; class Diplopoda; order Julida; family Julidae; genus Ophyiulus; species Ophyiulus pilosus. Next base: position 1,414 of record JAUJYV010000409.1, read on the forward strand.
CGCGAGACGGGAAGCCCGCGCGCGCCAAATTCAAACGGAGGAAGGCACGCGTTGGGGGCCCCACCTTGGATCAGGCGCCGTTAAGGACCTTTGGAGACCTTTGGGGTCTGGAACGGCGTAAGCCTCGCGGTACGGATACCAACAGGCGTACTACAATTAGCGGGGGTGCTGCGGGAGCGACAGTGCTCTCGCTCGTTTGAAACGTTGGGGTCCCACCTTGGATCAGGCTCCATTAAGGACCTTTTGGTTGTTGTTGGGTGGGGTTTAGAGGCCCAAGGACAGCTAAGGTCATAAACATTGTCGGGGAAATATCCCCATATCAATACACAAGACTAAGGAATGGAGGAGAGGAAGGAGCCGATTTTTTGAGGAACTACCCCTCTCTCTCTCGCTCGTTTGAAACGTCGGGGTCCCACCTTGGATCAGGCTCCATTAAGGACCTTTTGGTTGTTGGGTGGGGTTTAGAGGCCCAAGGACAGCTAAGGTCATAAGCATTGTTGGGGAAATATCCCCATATCAATACACAAGACTAAGGAAAGGAGGAGAAGGAGCCGATTTTTTGAGGAACTACCCCTCTCTCTCTCGCTCGTTTGAAACGTCGGGGTCCCACCTTGGATCAGGCTCGGTTAAGGGCCTTTTGAGTCTGGAACGACATAAGCCTCGCGTTACGGAAACCAACAGTCGTACGGAAATACGTGCTAGAAGTGAACACAACGAACGAAGTCTGCAATGGCACGTATCACGGTGGAGCTTCGCTTTTAGAAATCACGGGTCCTTTGGATCATATCGTGGATTAGGGAAGGGGCTATCAACAAAAACCTAGTCTGACATATAAAAAGGTGGTTGTAAGGACCGAACGGCCAAAACCTGCAATGGCTCGTATCACGGCGGAGCTTCGCTTTATGGAAATCACGGGTCCTTTGGGGCATATCGTGGATTAGGGAAAGGGCAATCAACAAACTAACCAGTCTTACATATAAAAAAGGTACTATAGGGGACCGAACGACCAAAAGCTGCAATGGCTCGTATCGTGTCTCCATGCTCGTCCGTGGCCCTTCCAAAGACGAGCAATTACCAATCACACGTCATCGGATCCTCAGTTTCGTCCCCACACAAGTTGCACATTTCCGAGACTGTCCGGAACTGGTTAGTCTGGAGCGAACCTGCCCTAGCTCTGAACAATAAGGCACTGCCATGTGAATTGTCCCCAGAAGACCTTATTCCTAATTTAACCCCACACTTTTTCACCTCCGCAGTCATTGAGAGGACGAGCCCTGGCCTGCAAACATCTCATAAAGTACGGAATCACGAGTTCAGGAAACCACGGGACCTTCGGACAAAATGATGTTAGTGACAGAATAAAAACCATACTAGGGCCTCGCATTATAGACCGCAAAAGAGTCCCACGGATAACTTGTGGATCGCTAGCATCTGCAGCCTCCAATTGCCACTCGGCAACAAGTTGATGCCCAGACTGGAACCAGCAATACGATGTCTAACGCCGGTTGCCCGGCTCATCAACGGCACGGTTTTATACGATACGTGCACGGAAAAATGTTACTGGAAACATTTAAGGAACAATATGCTTAGTGCGGAGAGCCCAAATGTGGTGGCCAAAAACATTCACCATCAACTCCATCTTTGATTAAAACAGTTAATCTTCGTTGGAACCGAGTATCCAAATTGAATATCTGCGAATGATTGCGAGGCGCTTGTATCTCAAACCGGTCCTGCGCATCGCTAAATATCCGGAGTGTCGGGACGGTTCATGATTAAAGGGTTACATTATGAAATTGTAGTCGAATATGGATGATTGGGGATCTTGGCACATTGCTAAAGCCCCCCCCCCCTTCTGCTGTATACTAAACAATACTCCAACGTGTCCCTTATTGGGGCCTTCTCCTTCGAGGTGGTCCAACACACCTAAAGGGCCACGAGAGCACTTCCACGCAGTATTTCAATATATTTAATGATTGCAGTACTAGGTTAGGGCTTTATACAAATAATTAAATATATATATCGTTAACAATAGCCCCCAACTTCAATTTAGGGCTTTAATACTTTGTCAGGGGCCCCATTCTGCCCACCTGTTGAACAACCCTTATATTTGCACATCTTCAGGGGGTTAAAAGTTGTGCGTGAACAATATATGTGTGCTAAACTTTTCTATAGTGAACAGTGTCCTTATAAAGACGGCCCTAGAAGTACGAAAAGGACCACGCTATCCAAATTAACTGCCCTCTTGTGCTCTACTTCCTACAAGCTCAGTACTTACAAAAGCACAAAAGAGGTCTAGGGTGGTGAAACACGTTTACCCCCTTTTTTTAGATACATGAGTCACTGGGACACTTTTGGAAGGGGCCTAAATTAGAAACTTGCCCCCGTTCCCTACATACTTCTTAATGAGCACCACTTGCCCCAAAACCTAGATTAGTTTTAATTAGACTTAACGCGTAAGACCTTTAATAGAGTTTGAACCAGTTAACGTTAACGTTAACGTCAACTGGCTCAACCTCTAGTGATTTGAATATTGGCGCCCTTCCGCACGCGCAGATTCGAACGCGCCCGAGTCACGTGACCTCTGAGCCGCCATCTTCGTTCCGCCCCGACTACGTGGCCGATATTCGGCCCTTCGGTGAAATCAAATTTGGGGTCTTAAAAAAGCCGAGTCCAGTTACAAATTCCCGATAAAAATACGGCAAAGGTTGTTGTCCTTACCCGCAAGCTCAGTTTCCGTTTTTTGCGTTTTTTTATTAAATTGGAACTGTCGTTCTATTTTGTCCTTCGCTCCGCCATTTTGTTTTTTCGGCCTTCGTCGTCCTCAATGCGGCGTTTTTCTGGCCGTTTTCATGTTATCGGAGGCGTTTGGACCTCGTTCATCGTCTCCGCGATGCGTTTCAAAGTGGCCGGACTCGTTTTTTGGTTCCGGGAAGCGCAATTTCCTCGCCGCTTTCGCCTCCGTTGGGCCAACCGCCTCCGCCATTGTGCTCTCGTCGACTAAAAAGGTCGTCTCCTTCTTCTTCCTTCTTCTCTCTCTCTCTTTTCTGCTGCCAAACAAAAAGCAGACACATCGCATTTGCCTCTCTCTCTCTCTCTCGCTCTCTCTCTTTCTCTCTCTGTTTCCTCTCGCCTCTTTTTCCCTCCCGAAGCCTCGATCTGCCTTCGCGTCAACCCAAATCAAACCCGCTTTTTTAGCCTTTATTTGTGCATTTTTTAGCCCTCTCGCAACTCGTTTAGGTCGCTGATTTTTAATATCGCTCGTTTTTAATTTATTTTTCGCCTTCTTTGCCCATCTTTTATGCAAAAACGTAGCGAGGACGGCGCTTAAAGTCTCACCCTTTAGCGCAGCGCCCTCTGGACGACTTTATTCAAATCGACCAATCAGAGACGGGTACGTCTCTGTCGATAACTAGAGGACTCCTACGCAGGGTGGAACACTAGTGCTTATTGGCTCAATTTTGGACCCTCCGTTTGAAGGGCGTAAAACATCTATCTACTAGGCACTTCTTGTACAGGGTGCCCCGAATGAACGCCGATTATCCGGATTGACCCGATTAACCGGAATTGGATGAATTATAGCACTGACCCAATTAAGTGGTCAGTCCAAGTGGACACATATACAAAAATAGGCCCTTAAGCACAGGGCCATCTAGATGGCTTTAATTCAAATCGGCCAATCAGAGACGGGTGCGTCTCTGTCGATAACTAGAGGACTCCCGCTAAACGCAGGGTGGCACACTAGTGCTTATTGGCTCTAGGCATTTTTCTACAGGGTGTCCCCGTGTGAACACCGACTAACCGGAATGAACGCCGATTAACCGGAGTGGCGTTGTCCAAATACAAAAATAGGCATAAAATACTATTTTTCAGCTCAATTTTGTAACATTTCCGCTTGTATTACTCGATGAACTTTAAAAGTTTATTATAGAAATATTTTGAAAAAACCTCGGTTTCACATCACTCTGTACACGTAACTGTTCAATTTTCACGCTTTTATAGATGTTAAAATGCGAGGAAAACTTTGCATAAATCCTATTTTATCCATAATTAAATTACAATAAGTTGCGATTGATTAAAATGGGAACATGTTGAGGAACATGTGAAATGGGAGTAAATAAAGTCATTTTATGTACAGTATTGTCCTCGTGTTAATTTTTACTAGCTGCGGTTAGGTTAGATTAGGTCCACCTTTGCCTATCTTACGTAAGACGTTAAGCGTAGTTAGTTAAACTACTTACGATATCGTAAGCTGCTGTTACGGACTCGGCGTCTCGTCGGCTTTTTACGCTTCCAGCACGAGATGTTCGCCGGGAGGATTCGGGTTAAAATACGAGTCGAGAAGATCTTCGGTGACGTCTTCCAGTCGAGGTGGATTCCACGAGGGACTGTTATCTCTGTCGACGAGCACTGAAATACAAAAACCGGTTAATTTCTAAATATATTTGGTCTACAAATATCTAAAACACATTCGACCTAAACAAATTTTCAATATGAACTCTGACTGCTGTTTCCGAGACCTCCGTTATAATCAACTCTTCCTCACCTGCCCTAACGCCCTCGTAGAAATCGTGGTATTTCAAGAAGTTCTGGATGACTTTGTACTCCATTTCCAAGCACTGTTTCAGGTTGAGCTTGGCTCCGTTCCTTTGTAGCCGAAACGTGACTTTTAAAGACGTCGGAGACTGCGAAAAGAGGAAAACGAGTGCTTTTTTACTTTCGCACAACCGTTTTTACGGCGTCGACCGACTCACCATTTTACTCAGTATTTCCATCTGCTTCGTCGCCCAATCCGAGCCGTCTTTTTCCAACGCTTTCAAAATTTCTTCGACCGAATTCCCGCCGAACGTTTCGTTTATTTTGTCCGTGACGGGCTGAAGCACGAACTCGCCGGATTTTCCTTCTAAACTCTTGTAGAAATAGGAAATGGAGTCCACGGTGAGCGTTGGTGCCAACGAACAGCGCCGGTTAAAAGGCCCAAACCCAATTCGTTTACCTTTTTCGTATACTCGTCCAGGATGAGCCGTAGCCGAGATCCGTCTTCCGCGCTTTCCAAATCCCTCTTTAAGTCGTCCAGCTAAACAAAGTTAAACCATCGCGTCAAACGTGACGTACGTATGAGCGAGTCAAACGAAAAGCCGCTACTCACCCTCGCGCCTTCGCAGAAATGCGTGGCGATTCCCGCTTTGAGCACGTCCGCTCCGGTCAACCTGAATCCGGTCAGCGCCAAATACATTCCCAATTGGCCGCGTAGCCGAGGTAAAAAATAACTCCCACCCACGTCGGGAAATAAACCTGAAAGGAAAACGGTTAAAAAAGTAACAACGTTTTGAATCTTATCAATCTTCGACATCGATTAACGAAGCTCGTCAAATCTCGGAGGACGACTTACCGATCGCAGTTTCCGGCATCGCGAAAAGCGTTTTATCCGAAGCAACTCTGTATTTTCCGTGCACGGATAATCCAACTCCCTAATCGTAAAAAACAACGATAAGATTTATATCGAAATAAGTAACGGACACGGCAGTCCGCACTTAGTGGTCCTTTTTCTCAAAATATATCAACAGATAATTAAACGAACTCACGCCGCCCATCGTTATGCCGTGAATCAACGCCACGAAGGGAATTTTATAAGTTCCTAAAGTACGAGAAATAGACTAAATTTATTAGACCGGAGTATTGTTTTGTGCGACTAGTTGAAAAAGTTTACAAACACAGCTCGGTGAATCATCAGTTGACAAGGTGGGTGTCGAAAGAATTAAGATTTCATCGAACGAAACATTTCGATAAAGTGGTTAAATTTTAAAAAAACGTCAAACCTATCAAGTGGTTCAACTCGTATTCGGCACGGAAAAAGTCCTTCGCAGTCGGGTCGCCTCTTTTTCCAGCTTCCGTCACGGCTATAAAATTGATCCGAATATCTATTAATCTGTTTTTGTCGCAGCGGACGTCCGAGCAAAGGGTCAGAGTTCGCACGCTACCTCTGATGTCTCCTCCGGCGCAGAACGCTTTTTCCCCTTCTCCGCTTATGACCACGAAAGAAACTTCGGATTCCCAAGTCTGAAAAATTCAACGATGAAACCCGTCAAAAGTTATCGTAATTTCGTTTAACGATCTGAAACTAAAACTTTCTTATCCAAAGTACGTCGAATGTCGCAGTTAATGAGTCGTTAATTGGCCAAATAAAACTCGATCCACCCTCGAAACTGTTTTGGTCTGAGGAAACGGATTTGATCCGAGACCAGTTTGGTTTTTGAAAAGGCCCTGATCGTTTCTGCCCCTCTAAACTGGGGCAGATTGGCAGTGGGTGATGCACATTTTCAAAAAAAGGTGAGTTTGGGTTACTGATTTTTGGGTTTGTGTCCAAGGATTCGCCACTAATTTTTACAAAAAACTTGATACTTTCGCAAATACTCGGCTCGGCTTACTTTCATTCGACTCTACTACCTGACACACCTTTAAATCATTAAATTTGTCCAAAACTCCTCAATTTTCACACAAATGACTCACCTTCAACTGGGGGTAAATGTGCTTGATCATGTTCAGATTCAGAGCATTTAGGGCCTTCGGTCTGCACAATTTCACGAGCCCTTTGTTGCCGGCCCTTTGCAGGACGACTTCAGCTGATGAAGCAGCGGTTGACATGGCCCTCTGACAAATGAAAAGATCGGGTTATTGGAGGTTGACCTTCGCCCTTTCAGCCCGTGTCACGTAATTTCAATCGTCTCGAACGAACTATTAATTAATAGGAAGATGGTTTTTACTCACTGCTATCCGGACGAGTCGCACGCTCATATTTATAGCGAATTTGAAGCAAAAGTTCAAACGAAATTAGAGGACACAACAAGCAACGAGTTTCCGTCTGTAAAAACAGTATTTTAGGAAATCCCCTCGCCAGACATCAGCAGCAAAAGCGCTTTAGTAAACAGCTTTTTCACTTATGGGATATCCGCAGATAGGCACGTCGACGCTGATTGGCTCAAATTCATAAATGCGGGAAATTCAAATTGTGTGGTTTAACTAACGATGGTTTAGCGTGGTTAAATAAATTTTTGTGGTTCGCGAACTATTTTTTGCGGATGTGATCTTCTTAACAACCGCAAATTTAACCTTTTCCTGAAAAAAACCTTCAAATTTCAGAGTTTTTCAAATAAAACAGACGACAAAAAACAGATTTGTCGCATATTTTATTTTCATCTTTTTGAAAAAACGCCTTTCGATAACAAAAATAACAAAAATAACATTAGAAAAACGAGCGCGAGAACACATTATCAAAACACGTTAGTTAACGAGAGGATCCGAACGCGGCTAAGGTTCGACGCGGACGAGCCGACGGATGTTATTTTGTACGGGTTAAATGTGGATTTGCGGCTGTTTCCGCTTCGGCTCAAAAACCCAAATTTTGCGCTTGTCGGTGGTTACGAACCGCACGATATCGCGGTTCGCGGCTCGTCCGCACCCAACCCAAAATACGAGTCGTCGCGAGGATAAAGTATAAATTATTTTGAGGTAGATTTACAAAATGTTATTTAGCTGTACAAAAATCTTTACATCGATCTCGGCTCTTACGTATCTCGAAGCGCAGTTTTAAAACACCGAGAGTAATAACGATACGAAAACACCTTCGTATAAGTAAACAGTTACGAAGCTTTCTCAGAAATACGAAGAAACTGATATAAAATCGAGACGGCGAATACTCGATAAGTACCGTCGTACAATACTCGAGGATTAACTAATCGAAGTTCGTTCAAAAATCACTTATATGTACAACATTTTATAAAACATGGACGGAGGTTTTTTTACGATAAAACTAAGCTAAAAACGATAAGTTATCAAAATCTTCCCATTTTTGTTACGCCGTCGTTTCGCACGCTAAGCTCGGATACATTCGCTCCGAACAAAATCCGTCGAGTAATACGTACGACCGAGATTGGCGCGATTTAACGCAACGTTGCGAACTGCGGGTTTCTGTAGTTTTGGTTAGAGGGAAGCACGTAACAGAAGTTCTCGGGTTAAGAAAGCACGTAAGCGTAACTCGGAGCAAACCGCTTAACTCCGCCGGAATCATGTCGGAAATAAAAGAAAGCGGGTTTAAGTTACGTGTTACGCATTTCGGAAATTTGTGCTACATCTTTGTTTGTGCAGAACTTGCTAAATGTTGCATGTACGCGCGCTTAAACCCCATCTCGCTTCCGGCGACGTAACTTACGCTTCCACGGCCAGTTTCCACCCGCGGCTCGGGGTTTTCTCGGCCACGTGTCACGCGCACGAGTACGCCGCTTCGTCCTCCTCCGAACTGCTTTTGGCGATGCCGACGCTCCGTCTCAGCGTCTCCGGCATCAGAATTTCCTCGTCGTCCGACAATTCGTACCTGCGGAGAAGACGGATGTTAACGACGCTTTTTCGTACGTACGTCACGTAAACTCGGATACTCACCACGGCTTTTCCTTGACCACGCTTTTCTCCACGGCCACGTTGGAAACATCCGGAGCCTAAATAGGACGAAAAAAGGGGTGAGTACGGGCTAACGGTCAGTTTCGGAGCGCGTAAGTCGGAGTCTTACGGAAATGTCTTTGGCCTCCGTCCCTCTTCTACGGTCAGCGACATCCTCGGCCTCGATTCTACCGCCGTGGTTGGCGGGTTTGGCGATCTGCGGCTGCATTTCGTCCTTCGTCGGCTGCTTCTGCGGGCCGTTGATGTCGACCGCCTTGACCTCCGCCAGGCGGCCGAGCGGAATGGCCGGAACCGGTTTCCCCCTTTCCTCGATGCGCGTCAGCTGCCGCATGTGCCGCACGCTCTCCGTCTTGCTGATGTCGCTGGGCGGCGACAGCGCGCTCTCCGTCTTGGAGACTTCGCTCGGAGCGGGTGACATCCGGCTGGGAGTCAGCGAGTCCGGGGTCAGCAGGTCGGTGGACACCGAGGAAGCCTTGCGGAGGGGGTATCCGGGCAGCCGGAAGACGGCGGAGTAGCTTTCGGCCCTTGATGCTGAGGATTCCGGCCGGGAGAGGAATCCGCCGCGCTCCGAGAGCGGTCTCTGTGGCGGCATGCTGGCCTGGGCGTGAATCAGATTGCTCTTGTCGTCCGCCATGTCCATCTCCAGGCCATCGTCCCGCGGAATGTCTTGGTCGGCCTCCGGCCGCGAACTGTCCTCGTGCTCCTCGTCTTCCTCTTGCGAGCTTCCGCCGAGGCTCTGGTGCCGGATGTAGCTGTATCCGTTCTGGCTCTCCAGGTCGAGGTCCACGGGCAGCGGAGGAACGGGAATGTTCCGCGGTCCCGTTGGAGCCGCCGGAATGCCCTCCGCCGCACTTTTAAACTTGGGCGGGTACGAGTTCGAGCGCTCGCTTCGGCCCTGGCTCGCCGACTCCGCAAAGTCGTCCGCGGCGCAGCTGCCGGAAGGCGTTTTCTGGAAAGCCGCTCGGTGGCTATCTGGAGAGAGCCGCGGTGCCTCGGAACCGCTTTCGCCCGGAGGAGTTTTCTGGAAGGTCCTCTGGAGGGTTTGAAACTTCCTCTGACGTTCGCTCGATTCCGCGTCGTAGGTCTTTTGGAGATTTTCCGGAGGCACTGCCGCAGAAGAGACAACCGCAGAAACTCCCGCGGCGGCTTCGTCCGCGATCGTCTCAATGTGAGACACCGCCGCTAACGAACAAAGCGAAGAAGACGCGGTTCCGACAGTCTCCCGCAACGGTCCTTGAAACCCGTCGCCGTCCTTGGTCCCCGCAGCCGCATCTTCGCTCGGTTCCGCAGAGTCCTCCTGCTCCGGAGACGCGTCCGGAGGCCGGACGGTCATCGATACATCGCCTTCCTCTCCGGTTCCATTGCGGACGTGGAGATACGTCTCCCGGAAGTTCTCCGGGCTGATCTCGTGGACTTTCTTGGAAGAGTTTGCCGCCTTCCTCTTGGAGGGCCATCTCAGGTTGAGCTTCTGCAAGAAGCCCCTTCTCTTCATTGGATTGCCGCCCCCCACGAGCCCCGAGTCCAACTCGAGGAGCCGCAGCTCGTTGGCAGACTCGAACTCCGCCGGCTCCAGCAGACTGGATTCGTCCTTCGCGTCCGACGAGTCATCGGCAAGATCCGTCTCTCCGTCCGCCGTCAGAACTTCTGGAATGTCGGCTTCCGATCTCCTGATGCCCTTCGTGCCGATGATCAGGTCCGGCTCAGAGGACACGAGCTTCCCGTTGTTCTCCGCCGTCGGACCCGTCGGCGTCACGATCCGAAACTCCTCGAAGAGCTCCGAGAGCTCATTGGGAGCCTCCTGCGTCTCCCGGTCCTGCTGCCTCTCGTCCGAGTTGCCCTCGTTGGATTGGCCTCTCGGGTCACCGCCGCCGCAGCTCGACCGCATCTTCTCCGCGTTGCCACGATCCCGTGCCGACCTCCTCGCCGTGTTCCTCCTCTTGTCCTCGTCATCGCCGCCACCGCCGTTCTTGCATTCCAAGATCTCGGCCTTGCAGTGGCTCCGGCCGGCGGTTGTCCTCTTCGGCGGGTCCGCGGCGCAGGACTTCGGATACATCTTCAGGTTCGCCACCTGTTCCAGCAATCCGGCGTCCACCGTCCACGGCTGCTCCAGCTCGCGAAACACAGTTTCCGACTCCTGACCGCCGTTGACTTCGTGGCTCACGATGACCTCCAGGACCTTGCAAGTGCCCTGCGACACCAGCCCCACGCCGGAGGTGCCTTTACCGAGAAATGACGGTCCTTTGGGCTTCTGCGGCACCGCGGGCTTTGCTGGAACAGACCCCGAACCGCACGTCACTCCGAGATTGGCAGATTTGAACGCAGACTGCTGCTTGAGTCTTCCGTCCTCGTGCCGGAGCAGCAGCGGCGGACTGTGGCAACGCGGCTGTCCGAGCCCACCGCCGCCGAAGAAGCGCGGTTGACCGTTGCCGCACGTCTCGTAGCGCTCCTCGTACTCGGACATGGTGTCCTCCATGCTGGCCAACGAGGACTCCGAAGAGGAGATGCTGCGGATCTCGCTGAGCCGGATCCCGGTGGCGCGGCACTGGACTTGGGCCAGTCTCTCCCTAGAGGATAATCGGATCGGTTAAGAGGCCCTTTCCCAACACCCGCCACCACGCCGAGACTTACCGAAACACGTCTACGTGCTCCTTGCTCTCCTTGTTCTCCCACGTGGCGCGGACGCGTGCCCTTTTCCAGCGCTCTTCGGCCAGGAGGATCTTCTGCTGTATTTCTCCCAGAGCGGCCGGAGACAGCCATCTTTGCTGACCGTCCTTCCACCGCGTCTGCATGGCGTGGCAAAGGGCTATCGTCTCGTCGATGGACCTGGAGCGGAAAAACGGCGGATCGTTAGCAAAATCCTCACCGCCCGTCGTTCCGACGGCGGCGATGACTTACTGCGGATTGGGGCACTGCCGCCGTCCGTCGGTCATCTCCCGCAGCCGGCAGTTCTCCTCGTAGAGCCCTTGGATGGAGGATATGATGACGTCGTTCAAGTGGACCAAACCGTCCTGGAGCCGGTCCAAGTGCTGCGACAGTTCCTCGCGTTCCTTCACCAGTTTCTTGGCGCAGGACAAAACCTGAAACGGAGGAGAAACGAAAGAGTTACGAAATGAAAGTTTTTTTCTGACTTCCGATAACAAAAACTTACGTCTTTGAACTGGATTTTCGTCTCGGACATTTCCGCTCGGGAGCTACAGATAAAATGTGAAAGAGTATTAGCAAACGGAGCACGAAGGCCCTTCGGCACGGCCTCCGAGAGCTCTTCGGCACGGATTTCAAATGCCCTTTGAGAACTCTTTGGCACAGCCTTCAAAAGTCTTCAAGAGCCCTTCGGCACGGACTTCCAAAGCCCTTCGGTACGGCCTTCAAAAGTCCTTCGACACTGCCTTTGAAAGCCCTTCGAGAGTCCTTCGACATGGCCTTTGAAAGCCCTTCAAAAGCCCTTCGAGAGTTCTTTGGCACGGCCTTTGAAAGCCTTCAAGAGCTCTTTGGCACAGACTTCCAAAGCCCTTCGGCACGGACTTCCAAAGCCCTTTGACACAGCCTTTGAAAGACCTTCAAGAGCCCTTCGGCAAGAACTTCGGCACAGCCTTCGAGAGCCCTTCGGCACGGACTTCGGAAGCCCTTCGGCACGGCGTTCCAAAGCACTTCAAAAGCCTTTCGGCACGGCCCTCGAAAGCCCTTCGGCACCACCTTCGAAAGTCCAGTTCGGCTGACCTGTAAATGTCGGCGTCCAGCGTGGCCACGTCGGACGACAAGAGCAAACAAGCTTCCAAGCTCAGCAAATACTCCGAACAAGCAGTTTGCCCGTAGAGCAAGGCGTAATCCGTGGCCTTGTATCCGATGTCGTTTTTGAGGGAGGCGTCGCAGCGATGGATCACCAGGGCCTGGAGACGGACAACGAGACGGACATTTTTACACTCCTCTTTTTACAAAATCTAAGACCCGTCGGATTTCAAAACGCCCTTACCTTAATGCTGACGGCGTGTCCGTGCTTGGCCGCCAAGTGAAGGGCCGTGTTCCCGTGTCCGTCCTTCACGTTGAGGTCCATGCTGTTGTGTTCCATGTACTCCGCCAGCCAGCGCAAGATTACCTCCTACAACAAAAACCACGGACGTTACCGCATCGTCTGGGACCTCGGAGCACTTAGGGCACCTCGGAGTACTCACCTGTCCGTACTTGGCCGCCCAGTGGAGCAGCGGCCTCGTGCCGTTGGACGGCACCAGCTGACCCCTGGCTATCGTGTTCTGGATGAGCCACTCCACGCACGGAAGCTTGCCGTACTGAAACGATGGAAACGGGCGGTCAGCAATGCGGTTACGGATCCGAACGGACCGCGGAGGTCACGGTGCCGCGCAAACCGCTTACCTTGACCGCGCAAACCAGCGGCGTCAGCTCGTACTTGTTCTCGTCCAGAATGGCGTCTTCGCACTGCTTCCCCCGCTGCATCAACCACTGCAGGGAGTCCAAGTGGCCGTAGCAGCAGCACACGTGGAACAGGTTGTTGCCGCGGTGGTCGGACAGGTTGCGGATCAGCGTGGCGTCCATCCCGACCAGCGCTTGACTCTGCAACGAGGGAAACAAACTTAGTCACGGACATTCGGCCCAGCTTCCGCTCCGGAGCAACGGTCAAACGGTCAAACGTCCTTACCAAACGCTCCAGGTTTCCTCGTCTGGCAATGCTGAAGATGCCGGCTATCCAGTCGGGTGTCCTTCCCTTGCTCCTCAGAGTGGACAGCATGAAGTGCGCGGGGTCGTGGTTCACGCGGGCGCACTGCTTCTGGCATGACGGTCCCTGGCCCTTTGCTCCGCAACTCGCCGCTTCTTCGCTTCGGGCCGCCGGTCCCTTCTTGGCGACGGCGGCATCGGTTTCCTCGCGAGCCGTCGGCCACCGAAGACTGCCGTGGATGCACTTCCCGGAGCAATCCTCCGCTGACCTCTTGGTCCTGTCCTTGCCGGGACTCAGCAACTTACCCAAGGTCCTTTCGCCGCGGAAGTCTCCGGCATCGACTCCGTTGGAAGGACCCGCCGTCCTGTCCTTGTTCTGCACCTTGCCCAAAGTCCTGTCTTTGACGGGACACGGGCCGTTGGAGGTCCTGTCCTTGCCGGGACACGGGCCGTTGGAGGTCCTGTCCTTGCCGGGACACGGGCCGTTGGAGGTCCTGTCCTTGCCGCCCACCTGCAACTTCCGGTCCTTGCAGCAGTCGTCGGCTCCGTTGGCCCCACCGCCCGAGGTCCTATCCTTGCCGCCCGACGACTTCCCGAGGCTCCTGTCCGGCATCTTGGCTTGACCGAGCCGACAAGGACAAGAGCAGGAGCAAGAGGAGGAGGAAGCTGGACACTTGACCTCCGGTGGACTTCCGTCGGCCTTGTGGGTCCTTGTCCGACGGATGCGTCTCTGGCACTGACCGTCGCAGTCGTCCAGCTTGCCGCCCTCGCTCTGACCGGCCACCAGCTCGCTGAGGGTCTCGATGATGGACACCGTCCGTAGTTCCGTGGAGCGTCTTACGTGCCTCTGCTGCTGGACGGTCCCTCGTCGGCCATCGAGGGCGGCCATGGACCGGAAGGGCCCAAAGTCCCGTTCGTCCAGCACGTATTCCTCCATGGCCTGGGGCGTTGGGTCCATTGGCCGGTGGTGGTGGTGGCAGCGCTGGAGCAGCAGAGGGGCCAGGGTCTCATCCATGGTCTTCTGCGGAGGAGGGACCAAAGCCTCTAACATCCGATCGGCTTCGTCCACCCTGCAACAAAGAACAAATGCATTGGACCTCAGGCAATGGGCCCTAGAGATAATCTTCAAAGGGCCAAATACGAGAATCTTCAAAAAGTAGATTATTAGGGTCCATATGTGGCTGTTTAGGGCACAAAAGTTTAACGTGGACGGGTCCAGTCGTTCATACGTGACAATAGAGAGTTTGAGCCAGCCAACGCCGTTAACGTTAACCTTATCGTTAAAGGCGAGAAGGGAGGAGTCACAGACTCAACTACCCAATGAACTAAATGAACATTACGAGTGCGCATGCCGTTAAGGTTAAGGTTAAGGGGTTGGCTGGCTCAAGCTCTCTAATAGACAGTTTGAACACGCCAACGACTTTATAGCGACCTTAACGTTAGAGGAGAGAAGGGAGGAGCCATTCATTGAATTGCCCAATGAACTAACTGAACATCACGAGTGCGCATGGGTCGTTCTTCCCATCTCACCATTAACGTTAGTATAAAGACGTTGGCACGCTCAAACTGTCTATTAAGTGTCTGATCCATAATAGACAGTTTGAGCGTGCCAACGTTAACGTTAATGGTGGAAAGGGAGGAGCCACGACCTGAACTACCCAATGAGCAAACTGAACGTCGTGAGTGGTTCATCCCATCCCGCCATTAACGTTAAGGTCAGCATAAAGACGTTGGCACCAGAAATCTTCCATTAGACAGTTTGAGCGTGCCAACGTCTTTATACCGACCTTAACGTTAACGGAAGGAAGGGAGGAGCCACGCATTGAACTACCCAATGAACTAACTGAACGTCATGAGGGGTTTTCCCCATCCCGCCATTAACGTTAAGGTCAGTATAAAGACGTTGGCACGTTTGACAGTTTGAAAAAGACAGTTTGAGCATGCCAACGTTAACGTTAATGGTGGAAAGGGAGGAGCCACGCATTGAACTAACTGCACGTCACGAGTGCGCGAGCGTGGCTCCTCCCATCCCGCCGTTAACGTTAAGGTCAGTATAAAGAAGTTGGCACCAGAAATCTTCCATTAGACAGTTTGAGCGTGCCAACGTCTTTATTCTGACCTTAACGTTAACGGCGGGAAGGGAGGAGCCACGGACTGAACTACCCAATGAACTAGCCGAACATCATCAAGGCCAGGCTCCACCATTTCCACTTAAGTTCAGTC
This sequence comes from Ophyiulus pilosus, assembly GCA_033995625.1. NCBI lineage: Eukaryota > Metazoa > Arthropoda > Diplopoda > Julida > Julidae > Ophyiulus > Ophyiulus pilosus. The sequence continues at coordinate 16,756 of JAUJYV010000409.1, forward strand.
TAAAGACGTAAGCTTACGTCGGCACGCTCAAACCGTCTATTTGAGAGCTTTAAACGTGTATTTTCGATGGGCCCTTTGACGGCCTCGAGGGTCAAGGGTGAAGGGTCGAGGGTCGAAAGGGGTTCTTCTCTAGTGACGTCAGTAGCGAAGAAGGTTGAATATTTGGGATGTCCCTCAGGAGGAGAAGAAGGAGAAGGAGGAGGAGGAGGCGCATTCCTGAGATTCCTGCGCAACAACTAGCTGGAGATGCCCTTGAAAAAGGACGATTGGACCCGAGGAGGAAAAGGGAGAAAACGAGGAGAGGTGGACTCGTCCAGATTAAAGAGGGAGGCGAAGACGGCATTCCGAGCATTCCAATAAACGCCCTTTCATTCATGCGCACGCCGTTACGGTACAACGAATGGACGAAAGGCAGGGGGTGAAACAGAGTTGGAATTAACGTCGGTTGGCTCAAACTCTCTACTATTACGCTAAAGTTTGAGCCATCCAACGTTAACGCAACGATAACGATAAACAGAGCTATGGTCCGGAATGGCACGGGGTAGTCCTTGACATTCCGGGTCGCCATCGCGGCTCGTCGTTATCGTTTCATTAACGTTGACTGGCTCAAACTCTCTACTATTACACTAAAGTTTGAGCCATCCAACGTTAACGAAACGATAACGATAAACAGAGCTATGGTCCGGAATGGCACGGGGTAGTCCTTGACATTCCGGGTCGCCATCGCGGCTCGTCGTTATCGTTTCATTAACGTTGGCTGGCTCAAACTCTCTAATATACTAAATTAAGGCAATATTGGAGAGTTTGAGCGAGCCAACGTTATCGTTACCGTTGGCTGGCTCAAACTCTCCATTTGTATGAAAATATGACGTCATATTTCAATAAAAATGGCGTCTTGTATCTCACTAGTGGAAAGTGACGTCATTTTTAATGTCACGCTTAAACTTCACTGTCCTGTCAATTAAAGTAAGACGTCGCTGTCGTAGAAGCAATTAGACAGTTTGAGCATGCCACACGTTAACAGCGACGTCACGTAACGCTACAACATTAGGGAGATTGAGCATTAAGGTTAACGTTAACGGTCTGACAGTGGCACTAGAGGGGTACGACAGTGTTTTAACTGCTGACAGTGACATTGTAGACGAAGGCTAACCGTGACAGTTTGACAGTGACACTGTCACAGTGCGCTTGCGTGTAGTGTCACTGTCTAAAGCGGGTGACAGTTTGACGAATTTGTCGATGACTGTTGACACACTGTCATAATGCACTTTTGGTGTCAAGCGTCTGTTTGTCGTCGTGACAGTTTGTCACTTTTGATGCAGTGTCAGGTTGACGACTATTTGTTTCGACTGTTGACAGTGTGTGACACAGGTGTTTTCAGTGACACTGTCAACTGTTGTCCGTTAACAGTCATATTATCAACAGACAACAGATGCTAGACACTGTCAACACGTGGCTTTTAGTTTCGACTTCGACTTATTAACACAAATAACCGTTTTAGTGTCACATCAATTGAGAGTTTGAGCCATCCATCGTTAACGAAACGACAACGATAACGAGAAATAGCGCTGGTTGCCCGGAATGTCATTGAAATGTCATTCTTCCCATAATGTAGTCCTCGACATTCTTGGCCGCCAGCGCTGTTTATCGTTGCCGTTTCGTTAACGTTGGATGGCTCAAACTCTCTATTCATTTTAGTGACACATCAATAGAGAGTTTGAGCCATTCGACGTTAACGAGAAACAGCGCGGGCAGTCAGGAATGGCATTGAAATGTCATGCTTCGCGTAGGGTTGTCCTTGACATTCCTGGCCTCCAACGCTCGTTATCGTTACAGTTAACGTCGATTGGCTCAAACTCTCGCCCCGATTGTTATTTCGCGATGCATGGTGGGAAACAGTTAGGAACAAACGGCCCATAGCCAGCGCCACCTGGCGGCGGCCCGAGTCCCTATCGTTCGATCCAAAAAAAGTTGTAGATTTTCGATTAAACGCTCGGAAACAGTTATAAAACGAGCGAAAAGAGCGCAAAAAAGGCCAATAAAAGGAAACAACATTCCTCGCCGATGACGAAACACAAAAAGCAGGCAAACAGAAAAATTAAAGCCAGAAATTCCTTTTACCTGTCAAAAGTCCGGATAAAAGAGGTCCTTCTTTTTCATTTTGAAATCGTTACTTCGGACGTTTGCGGGTGGATTTTCAACAGCGAGGACTCGTGAATTGAGACCGCGAATACGTCCTCCATCGAAACGAGTAAAACGTGGTGAAAAATAGGCAAAAAGTGGTGAATTTCAGGCGGAATTCCAGTGGTCAAAACTTCCGAGGTCACGCACACATTCCGATGGCTTCGATGGACATTTCGGACGTATTTCGACGCCGAATCCGTGCCTATTTCTCGCCTAACTTCGTCCAGTTTGCGAGGGAGATCCACGTGTAAAAAAAGCTCGCTTTTAATTTACGAAAGCGGAGTTGAATTAAAATTGCACGGGAGTTGAACGGTTCAACTTAATTACGAGCGTTGAAACGCCGAAACAACGAACCAGCGGCCGAGCGACGACGCTCATTGGTCGGAAGAGTCCAATGGCGGGCGGAGGGGGGGAGGGAGGCAGCGTTCGGATATAGGACACATCTAGCGGGATCTTGGGGATCTTCGGCATTCTTGCTAGCTTTCCGAACGGCTCGTGTTTATAACTGAGAGGGGTGTACACGGGTGTCACGGAAATCAATTTTGGTGAGGGGGTGTTCACTGAAAGGCCCCAAATGTGGGTGGGGAGGAATCTGAACGGAAGGGACCAAACTAAGATTGTGGGAAAATAATGTCATCAAAAGGGCCAATTTGAAGAGCGGGAGAAATTCACGTTAAAAGGGCCCGAAAGCAGATGGGAAAGAATCTCAACAGAAGGGCCCCAAACTAAGATTGTTAGAAAATATCGCGTCAAAAGGTCCCAAACATAGATGGAGAAGTACGTGAAAAGGGGCCGACGGAAAAAAAGAATCAACGAAAGGGACAATTTGAAGAGCGGGAGAAATTCACGTTAAAAGGCCCCAAATAAAGATGGGGACGAATCTGAACCGAAGGGCCCCAAATGCAGATGGGAAGAATCTGAACAGAAGGGCCCCAAATGCAGATGGGGAAGAATCTGAACAGAAGAGGCCAAAATGCAGATGGGAACAATCTCAACAGAAGGCCCCAAATGCAGATTGGAAGAATCTGAACAGAAGAGACCCAAATGCAGGGGGGGAAGAATCTCAGCAGAAGGGCCCAAACAAAGATTGTGAGAAAATCTCAACAAAAGGGCCAATTTGAAGAGCGGGAGAAATTCAAGTCAAAAGGGCCCAATTGCGGATGGGGAAGAATCGCAACACAGAAGGGCCCAAACAAAGATTGTGATAAAATAATAACATCAAAAGGACCCAAACGTAGATGGAGAAGAAGCACAGCAAAAGGACCCACCCAAACGTAGATGGAGAAGAAGCACAGCAAAAGGACCCACCCAAACGAGAATCAACAAAAGGCAGAATTCATCAAAAGGGCCAATCTGAAGAGCGCCAGAAATTCGCGTCAAAAGGCCCCAAATAAAGATGGGGATCCATTATTTACGTCTGGGTGTTAGTGCCCCAAATTACCGCAATCGAGACTAAATTTGTAGGGGCACAACGCTCGACGAAACGATCCTCCTCGGACCGTTACTTTAGGTCCCCGTCCGACGTGTGCCCCCATCGAAAGCAGGTCCTTTACTCCGAGTGTTGAAATCCGACGGAACGATAAACAAAAAGCGTCCGTTAAGTCGTACCCAATTTAATAACATTTAAAAAGCGGAATTAATCGTAACGGTCATTTAAACGACGCTGGCCAAATAGTCCTTGACCTCGGCCGGAGTCAGCCTCCGAAATCCCTGCGGGTTCGAAATGCCGATTTCGATGTTGTCCGAGGTCATCTGCCCTTCGAAGCCCTCCTTCAGGGTCAAAATGGCCGTGTGGATGGCGTCTTCCAGCTCCAAGTCTTCGTTATATCTAACGGAAAGCGGCAAAAATTAACGTCTCGTCTAACGACAAACGTCTAACGGACGGTTAAAACCCGCGCGCGAAATCCGTTACCTTTTCTCGAGGAACGATTTTTCGTTCAGGTGGTTTTTGCCCATGGCCGTCGCCTTCCACGCGAAGTAAGCGCCCTTTGAACAAAAGAAAAAAAAGATGTTAAAAAAGTACGAGGTCTCGGAACCCGAGTCGCGGCGACTCGTACGAAGATTGCGGACGCGGTCGGTTCCGAGCAATGCGGATTCGAGGAAAGTTGGCGGAAACAGTCCAACGTTTAGTAAATCGTACGGCGCGTACGAGTATTTAGCGGACGAAACCGCGAAAAAAAGTGTCTTTCGAGTTGAAACGAGCGTTGTTATCGTCAGCCGTCAACTTTCAACTCGTGATCCGCGATAATTATTTACCGGTCTCGGAATCGGTTTTTAGCGCTCGACTACGAGACCGATCCGCAGGTTAGCCGTTAACTTTGAACTCGTGATCCGCGCTACAATTATTTATCGGGCTCGGAATCGGTTTTTAGCGCTCGGCTACGAGACCGATCCGCAGGTTAGCCGTTAACTTCGAACTCGAGATCCGCGCTACAATTATTTATCGGGCTCGGAATCGGTTTTTAGCGCTCGGCTACGAGACCGATCCGCAGGTTAGCCGTTAACTTCGAACTCGAGATCCGCGCTACAATTATTTATCGGGCTCGGAATCGGTTTTTAGCGCTCGGCTACGAGACCGATCCGCAGGTTAGCCGTTAACTTCGAACTCGAGATCCGCGCTACAATTATTTATCGGGCTCGGAATCGGTTTTTAGCGCTCGACTAAGAGACCGATCCGCAGGTTAGCCGTTAACTTGGAACTCGTGATCCGCGCTACAATTATTTACCGGTCTCGGAATCGGTTTTTAGCGCTCGGCTACGAGACCGATCCGCAGGTTAGCCGTTAACTTCGAACTCGAGATCCGCGCTACAATTATTTATCGGGCTCGGAATCGGTTTTTAGCGCTCGACTAAGAGACCGATCCGCAGGTTAGCCGTTAACTTGGAACTCGTGATCCGCGCTACAATTATTTACCGGTCTCGGAATCGGTTTTTAGCGCTCGGCTACGAGACCGATCCGCAGGTTAGCCGTTAACTTGGAACTCGTGATCCGCGCTACAATTACTTATCAGGCTCGGAATCGGTTTTTAGCGCTAAGGGGAGGCTCCGAGACTTCTCGAGACCGATGCCGCATCACGACGGAACCGACCGCATCACGACGGATGCAAATTATCCTTACCGACGGATCGCACTGAAACAGGTAAGGAGATCCGTCGTCCCACCCCGCGATCAGAAGGGAAACTCCGAACGGCCGAACGCCCCTGAAACAAAAAACGAACAGTTCGCTACAAACTGCAATAGGATCCACCTCCGCTTTAACGAAGACAACGGGTTCGGCTTTCCGTTAACTTAACGCGGGGTTGACTCGTGATCCGATGATCTTACCCGGACTGCGTGTACTCTTGCATGATGGAAGCGACCCGCTGGACCAGCTGCGTGGTCGGAATCGGCTCCTGATAAGTCAGGTAATACTGCTGGGCCATTTTGCGGGCGCGTCTCACCAAAAGCCTGCGAAGTTAACGATGAAATAAAATAACGGACGGTGCGCCAATTAACCCTCCTCCGTTAATAATTAAAAAACTCCCGCATTTGCCGGAGTATTTATTCCGGCTACGCCTCGCGCAGCGGGTAATTATTTTACGGGGATGGTCGAATATTTCCCCTAGGACCCCAACCCGCGGGGCCACCGAAAGAAAGACCGCCCGCTACTCCACCTGTAATCCGGTCCCATCCCGCTGTAGACCATTCCGATGTGCTCGGCGATCATTTCCACTTTGTGCACGCTGTGCTCGTCGTACAATATCGACTTGTGCTTTTTCTCCGTGGCCAAAACGACGCCGTTGGTCCCTACGTAAAACAAAACAACGGTCAAACACCCGTTAACGGGCAACTTTTTACCAATCCGCCCGATCCGCTCACCTTTGATTCCGACGGCGGGGGCCCCGGCAGCGACGGCGGCTAGGGCATACTCGATCTGCACCAGTTTTCCAGAAGGGCTAGCGAAGACAAAAGTTTATCAAAATTAATAATCTGCAACGGTGTCCGCAGAAACTCCGACTGATTCGGAGGAAAGATTTGGGGCCAGTTAATAACCGCTTATCGATCTAGCAAGACGCAGTTCCTTAAAGACCCAAAGTGCGAACGCTGCCAAAACACGGAACTGCGGTCCTTAATTTGGCACACATCTCCCGTTTGTTGGCAACGGCTCCGAGCCCTCGTTAAACTTTTACGCCCGGAGAGTAATTTACATTCGTAAGCGATAAAACTCGAATGCGACTTTGGCGAGCGTTCATAACGGAATTAAAGACGTGCCAAATAAGGCGTTACAAAGGGCTTATTCGGATCTGACCTACATACCAATCCTAAAGACTTTTAAGACCCTTTTTGAGTGCCCGAGCATTAGGAGACCAATATGGGACGGTTTCTCCACGGCCACAAATACTCTCCGTCAGAATCTTTACCCTCCTACAGAAAAGTCAGCTAAGGTCCCAATCTGCAAATCTGGTTAGTTGCTCGGTTAGAGTTTAAAGGCCCAACTACGTTAAGGTCCCAGAGATCATAAACAACGATGGGGATAGACGAGCCCCACAATTAGGGGCACTCAAACAGACACCAACAAATTAGCAGATGCACGCAGTTAGTTGGCCCCAGCACATGTGCTGACCTCCTTTTGAAATGGCCCCTGCTAATTGGCTGGACCTACTGCAATGGGCCTTGCCGAAGTGCTGGAGAGAAAAAGGAGGTATTTGAACTAGAAACGCCTAAGCGTGAAGGCCCGCACAAGCTGCCCTTTGTGCACGTCACAAAAGACACTCAACTTGTGGAGTTATCTGTTTTCAGCTTGTTTTCAGCTTGTTGATCGCCAAGTGCCGAGATTTCTTTTGGGGCACTTTCCAGGCACTGAGTGGTTTAGATGAACTATCCTGGTATTTCAAAGACAGCTGTGAAAGACTAGCAACAACTAGCAAGCTAGTGTTGAATTTCCCTGACTTTTTCAAAATAAATCGCTTTTCCTCGACTATTCTTGGATTTTTCAGGTTAGGGGCTGACTTTTTGCGCACTTTTTTTCACGGAACCAATATTATATAATGGCATTTGGGGTTTCGGATGAGGTTTAGCCAAGCACACTCCACCCAAAACCACTCGAGTCCAAAAAGCCCCAATCTGCTAAACATCCTCCGTCCAAAAGCATATATTTTCATGGCGTTGTTATTAAGGTCAGTCTTATTAATCGCCACGCTCATGTAATCAAAATCCCCGTTTTAATTAGTGCGCGTAACCATCGTTGCACGTACTGAAGATCACGTAAATTTAAACCAAAATTGAACAATACCGCGATAGGTGACATTTTAAGCCTAGCAAGATGCCCCTTGACCCATCGCCGACGAGACCCAAAAACTTCGGTCTCGGTCGTCAGAAGCCCCTTCGCGCATCCAAGTAAAAACAATTCAGTTATATTCACCTGAAAGTTGTGAGAGAAAAGCTGTATCTATCGTACGACATGATGGCAATTTGAAGGAGCTCACGATGATACTGCAACAAACGATTTCAGACCTGATGATGAGAAGCATAAAAACAAATGTCGCAACGGCGCTTTATACAAAAGGCGATAATGCTCAAGGGATAGGGAAAAGGCAACGCGTAAAGTCCGTCATTTCAGAGCGCCAAATTTGAAATTGAAAATATAACGTACTCAGTTTAAATACACAGTTTGAGCATGTTACCGTTATTACACTCACCTTAACTTTAATGGCGGGAAGGGGAGGAGCCACGGACTGAACTACCCAATGAGCAAACTGAACGTAATGGGTGCTTCTTCCCTTCCCGCTATTAAAGTTGAGGTAAGTATAAAGACGTTGCCATGCTCAAGCTGTCTATTAAAGAGTTTGAGCCATCCAACGTCAACGAAACGATAACGGTAACGAGAAACAGCGCTGGCGGCTCCGAATGTCAAGGACTATTCGAAGCATGACATTCCGGGCTGCCATCGCTGTTTTTCGTTAACGTTATCGTTATCGTTGCCATGCTCAAACTGTCTGTTAGAGAGTTTGAGCGTGCCAACGTCTTTATACGCACCTTAATGTTAGAGGCGGAAAGGGAGGAGCCACGCACTGAACTACCCAATGAACAAACTGAACGTAATGGGTGCTTCTTCCCTTCCCGCTATTAAAGTTAAGGTAAGTAAAAAGACGTTGGCACGCTCAAACTAGAGAGTTTGAGCCAGCCAACGTTAACGAAACGATAACGACAAACAGCGTGGGCGGCCCGGAATGTCTTGGAATGCCATGCGTCCTTGACATTCCGGGCCGCCAGCTCTGTTTATCGTTGTCGTTATCGCTTCGTTAACGTTGGCTGGCTCAAACTCTCTACAGTCTATTATCGTGCACTACATTTACGTAGAAGGGCGTTTTAGACCCCCAATTGGCCCCTTGATCGACGCCCTTGGTGGGCGGCCAGTAGGACCCAGTGAACTAAGTGTAGCTGCTGCATTCGCGACATTTAATTATTGATCGCCAAGTTACGACATTTTGGTTTCACGTTTTGTGCGTCTGCAGCACGACGAAAAATACCAAAAAAAGCATTTGTATTTCTCTTCAGCGAGCTTCTCCGCAATGCACGCGTGCCATGCGTGCTTGCATTCCTACGAGAATCGCAAATGGCGTTCGCAATTTAGCGATACGACGATTAAATGCCACGAATGCATCTATTACGCATGGAGAATATGTGCAATTAACCGGTTTATGCAATTATCCGGTCACAATTCCATGCAAAAGTTGCGCATGGGGCTCGCAAAATATGTGCATTTATCCGGTTTATGCAATTATCCGTTCACAATTCCATACAAAAGTTGCGCATGGGCTTGTAAAACATGCGAATTTATCCGGTGTGCTTATCCGGTCTGTGCAATTAACCAGTTTATGCAATTATCCGGTCTGTACAATTAACCAGTTTATGCAATTATCCGGTCTGTGCAATTAACCAGTTTATGCAATTATCCGGTCTGTGCAATTAACCAGTTTATGCAATTATCCGGTCTGTACAATTAACCAGTTTATGCAATTATCCGGTCTGTGCAATTAACCAGTTTATGCAATTATCCGGTCACAACTCCACACAAAAGTTGCACACGGGGATCGCAAAATTGTGCATTTATCCGGGTCCACATAGTGTACAAAACATAAGGCAAAGTTCAGGGCATGGAGAGCATGTGTAATTATCCAATCTGTGCAATTAAGCGGTTTATGCAATTATCCGGTCACAATTCCATATAAAAGTTGCGCGTGGGGCTCGTAAAATGTGTATTTATCCGGGCTCATGCATCGTGCACACAATATTGGACTGAGGGCATGTGCAATTACCCGCTCTGTGCAATTATAGGGTCACAATTCCATCCCAAAGTTGCACACGGACCTTGTAAAATGTGTAATTAACCGGTTTATGCAATTATCCGGTCACAATTCCATTATACAAACGTTGCGCACTGGGCTCGAAAAATATGTGCATTTATCAGGTGTGTGCAATTATCCGGGTCCACATCACGTACAAAACATAGGGCAAAAGTTCAAGGCATGGCGAATATGTGCAATTATATCGGTCTGTGCAAATATCCGGGTCCACATCATGCACAAAACATAGGGCACGGAGAGTATGTGCAATTAACCGGTTTATGCAATTATCCAGTCAAAATTCCATACAAAAGTTGCGCATTGAGGTCGTAAGATAGGTGCATTTATCCGGTGTGCAATTAACCGGTTTATGCAATTATCCGGTCGCAATTCCATACAAAAGTTGCGCACGGGGCTCGCAAAATACGTGCATTTATCCGGTGTGTGCAATTATCCGGGTGCACATCATGCACAAAACATAGGGCACGGAGAATATGTGCAATTAACCAGTCACAATTCCATACAAAAGTTGCGCACGGGGCTCGCAAAATACGTGCATTTATCCGGTGTGTGCATTTATCCGGGTGCACATCACGCGCAAAACACAGGGCACGGAGAGCGTGTGCAATTCCCCGGCCTGTGCAATTAGGCGGGTGTTCTCGTGCACGACTTCGGCGTCACCCGTGTAAAACCACTGCGCCAGCCGTTGCCACGGCAACTCGAGGCAGCCATTGGATTAAAATATAAAAGAGGCGAGAGTCCAGCAAAATGAGGCAGAGAGAAAAAGAGGAGGAAGAAGAACGAGGAAGAAGAAAAAGAGGAGCAAAAAGATGCGAAATCACAGCGGAATAAGCGAGCAAAAGGCCGAACGAACGCCGCGCGCAGCAGCAGCCCTCTTCTTCGCTTTAGTGCCATCTTCATCGGACGAAGCGTCGCCAATTCATCAGCTCACACACAAATCCACCAGATTCCTTTAAAAAAAAGCAAAAACAATTAAAAGGAGAAGACGAAGAAGAAGAAGAAGCAGCAGCCTGTTCCCGTGTTGGTTGCAGTCGCTCCAATGCGGCTCTCGTCGTGACGGTGCGGCATTTCGATGCGGATATCCGCTGCGGAGAAACGAGGACGCGGGCAGGGAAAATTACTCCCTCTCCCGCATTTTTAAAACCGCTTTTTCAACTGCTTTTTCAACCGCTTTTCCACCGAAAAACCGACGACATGACGAACGGGGAGACGCTCTTAAAAATGGCGACCGCGGAATGAAATTCGAACGCGCGTTCGAAATGGACTTACGCCTGGATTTACGCTGAAAAAAAACACACCGAAACAACACAAAACGGAAAACGGCACAAAATGATGGAACTGAGGTGATGAAAAAGAGGAAAAACGAGCGAAAATAAGGTAATTCGTGTGCTTTTTTCGGTCAATATTCGCATGTTGTACGTGGAATGTTTGGAATTGGAACGGCGGCTTTGGAATTGGAACGGAGGCGCGTGCCAGGGTTTGAAAATTCAAATTCGTAGAACGTTCCAAAACGTATTCTCGAACCCGTGCATCCGGGGGTCGAAATTAGCATTTTTTCACATTGATTTCCGACGAAAATGCGTCGATTAAAGCGTATTTATCGATCGGAAGGCACGACGGAGACAGCGGACGGCGAGCGGAGACGAAATGCGGGGAGAAACCAAAGTTACAGCGCGCTTTAGCCCAAATAGCACGTAAGCCTAACGATTTTAACAACGTTCGATAGCCTCGTCGTTTGGAAATCAGGAATTAATAGACAGTTTGAGCATGGCAACGTCTTTATATCTACCTTAACTTTAATGGCGGGAAGTGAAGCACGCATTACGTTCAGATTGCTCATTGGGTAGTTCAGTGCGTGGCTCCTCCCGCCTCTAACGTTAAGGTGAGCATAAAGACGTCGGCACGCTCAAACTCTCTAATAGACAGTTTGACGTGCCAACGTCTTTATACCTACCTTAACTTTAATGGCGGGATGGGAAGCACGCATTACGTTCAGCTTTCTCATTGGGTAGTTCAGTGCGTGGCTCCTCCCCTCCCGCCTCTAACGTTAAAGTGATTATAAAGACGTTGGCACGCTCAAACTCTCTAATAGTTTGAACGCACAGCAACTCCAGCAATGGAAACCACCAGTCTTAAGCATGAAGTTATAATGTATATATGAGGCAAAGACTATTTATGGATACTGTATCAAAGAAAAATCATACGTATGACACAAATTATACATCTCCAAGTAGACATTTTACACGACATAGTTTAAATTTTAGCTAAAACAGTGCCGATAGAACACTAATTCCAAAAATGGAACATCACGGATGTAAATTTGTCAGGACTGAGTTATTTCTTACCCCACACCAAACGACGAATTTCACGACGAACTTTGACGATTTTGAATATTTTACAATTTTTACTTAATTAAACAGAGTTCGGGAGCAAATATCGTAGACGAACAAACCCGCAATTGACGCGAAACAAGAAGCGCAAAAAAACGCAAAACACCCCATCTTGTTCGAAATTTATCAGATTCCACGGTTGCCACGGTAACCGTCTCCACGTTCCACGGTTGCCAAGGACGCCTTCCATTTTTGCACGTGGCGCGTGCAAATCACCCCACCCCGCACGCGCGACTGATCCTAACCCAGGAACGGATACGCCATAGACTGCTTGGTTAACGCTTTTTCACGTGGCGCGTGCAGCCCCATCTCGTTCGAAAAGAGTTTATCAGATTCGACGGTTGCCAGGGACGCCTTCCATTTTATCACGTGGCGCGTGCAACCGATCCTAACCCAGTAAGGGATACGCCATAGACTGCTTGGTTAACTCGTTTTGGATCAATGGTTGAACCAAAAAAGCGAGTGTTCGCCCCCTTTCGAAGCATCAACTCGCGTTTTATCGCGCGGAAAACGCTTTAATCGCCATCCTGATCGCTTTCCACTCAATGGCGCTCCTGCCAAAGAGTATTTTTATGAGAAAAATGTATATATTTTGTTTGTTTTGTGTCAATAACCACGCCGGGGTTGATGTAAATAAACGCAGCGGCTGTGTATAAATCGCGCGTGTGTGTATTGAGGAGTGTTGCCGTTTGCTCGAGAGGCAACACTTTCGATGCCCTCATCTTAAAAAAGTTATTTTAAGCCTTTTAAAAAGGGGTTTCATCCTCAACCGCTTTCCCAAATTAGATTTGACGGAAATACGGTACAAAAAAAAAATTAAATAAACTGGGTCAATAACGTCACTAACTCACTAGATCACTCCCTCAATCGTCCCACTTAAATATATATACACAGAAACGATATTTTGGCCCAATGTCCCGATTAAGCGGATGCCCCAATTAAAAAAAGACGTGGGTACTAATGTGTTTTTTGTGTGTTTCAAGATGGCCGAATGTTGCTCGAATCTTGGTGATTCTCCGCATCTTCTGAATCCCGTTTGACCGATGCAGGATATGGAACAGCGAATTGTGCCTTATTGGAGCAGGGTCCTCGCTATTGTTTTTACAGGTAACATGCCTTTATCAGGGTCCTTCACTTGAAATTTCGGTTAATTGGGTCCCAAGCGTTGGACCGCGCGTTGGACTAAACGTTGGACCGCATTAGCGCAACGCGATACCACCGCGATCGGCTCGAGTACGTCTTGAAGCTAGGACCGGAAGATGGAGATGTTGGAAGGCAGTGGTGACCCAAGATCTCTGGGACCCAGAATTCCTCACACTACAAGTCCCTAAGCCTTCGAACCATCTTTACGCAACGGTTTTATATATTGGCCTATGTTATTCCGATACCGATGTATCCGATTTGCCGCACGACTCTGCCGAAGCGCTTTCGGCCCTTAAAACATTTAAGGGGCCGCATTTCGAAGACTCGCATCATACTGATAAAATCTACCGCACGGTCCTAGGTACAAGCCCTTTAGCCTTCGTGAGTGCGGCCGATGTAAGCTAGGGTACGGACAGTGGAAGAAACATCTCCATGCACTACTGGTTAGGATTGCCCGCTGACCAAAGCCGTATAGGGAAGAAGCTTTCCTGTAATGGTTAGGATATGGCCCTAGTGCCCGTGGTCCAAAAACGTATCATTGCGGTGGTTAGTACTTGTCTACCTGCAACCGCGGTATAAGAACGAGGGTAATCCGTAACGGTTGGGATTTGTCTACCCGCAGATGTAGGACAAAGAAGAGGCTATTCTGTAGCGGTTAGGATTAGCGGAACAGGCTTACGTTTAGTGGTTGGGATATGTCTGCGGATAACAGCTGTAAAGGAAGATGTTTTCCTGCCGTAATTGTATTCCGTAGTGGTTAGGATTATCAGAAGAGGCTTTCCTGGCGTGGTTGGGATTTGCCACGAGTGTCGTTGAACGAAAACATGTTGCGGTCGAGATATTTCCACAGACGAGGGCTTCGGATGAAAGAAGGCGTTAGTGCGGCAGTTGGGAACTTCACTCCAGAAATAGGAACTTTTTGGCCGTCACATTGAAGAAAAAGTGCCAAAAATAAGATTCTTTGGCACGTAAACTTATCGAAACTCGCGGCTGAAATTGTTGGCGAAGATTCGATCGAGAACGTCACCTTAGCTGGAAAGGCCGGTGATGAGCGACCCTCTAATTGGACAAAATTATGTAAAAACCCTAATAAAGAGGGAAAATATCCGGTGGGAAAGATATATAAATGTAGGACCATGGGGGACTCGGAATTGACCAGGCGGTATCATCAGTTGTGGTCAGTGGAATTACTGTACTGCATAAATCAAACTTCATGAGTCTCTCCAAACAAGTTTCCAGGAAAGTCATTTCAACTTTTATCAACAATCTTCATTGGTGGTTCAGAGATAAACAAATACTGGTTTGGGGAAGCCCCATAGCTTAAGTGGGTCAACAGGAAGTGCCTTTGCCCCTAGGCTCTAAGGAATGTAGTTTGACTATAATCAGTCATCTGTAGCCACATTCCATTGAGGGAATCCGCCAATGAGGTGCAGGACAAATACAAATGATTGCCCTGTCTCAACTTTAGGTTGTAGACAGGACCTTAAACAAAAAATCAGGAAGAAGCTTATTGAAGATAGGGCACAAAGTGCCTTTGTCACATGGGCTGGAGCAAATAATTGAGGGTAACATTAGCACAAGTTCTGAGGACATGATTCCGTAAGTCCAAATTTGTATGCCTGTATGAAACTTCATCCATGTCTGGAAACATGTCCGGAAAACGAGACTATGTCTATACATCTCCGTACATGTTCATAGTTACGGACTTACCATGGTGCCGTAATTCAGGCCCATGTTCATACTTTTAGTAATTATATGTCCATGTGACATTAGGGAGTTGCCATAATTTGCGATGATTTGCGAATAATTTAATTATGGATGTTGACGAGAGTTTTAATTCTGCGGTCAAGCACCAATTACTGGCGTGGACCTGGAGGGAAAAAAATGTATCAGACCATTGGGATTTTGAGGTTAATTAATAATTACACATTTTCCCAAAATTAATGTCATTAATTAACTCGGGGCGAGGTTAATTAATAAATTACAGTGTTTTCGGCTTCTTGTTTGCCCAACTGTTTGTTTATCAGAAATCCCTGGAGAAATTTTAAAAAAACATGCTGTCAAGTATAAAAATGTCTGGACAAATATACGGCTTGTCCAGTAACGTGGTTTTGGAAAGTGTGCACACTCCTGCCGGATGGTCGAGAACTAGAAATGGTTCAGGGTAGATCCAACGGATTTGTAACAGACCAATATCAGCGAGAAGTGAGTGTTAAGGTCAGATGGATGGACTTATCATTCCAACATGTATAGGGCAGGCTCCTTACACCAGTTCTTCCCTTGAAGGACCTTTTCCCCTGAGGTTTTTTCTCCTGAAGGTTTTTCTTCCCTTAAAGTCTTTCCCCTTATAGGTTTTTATTTTTCTGGAGGCAATTTTCCTTGAGGTTCTGAACTAGTACCTCCCTATAGGTATTTTCCCTTTGAATGTTTGTTTCCCCTAATGGGATTTCCCACTCCCCTAAAGATCTTCCCATTAAGGATTGCTTCCTCTGAGTCATATTCTCACTTGAAGATATCTTTTCTTCTTGAGGGTTTTTCCCTGATGAGTCCATTACCATGAAGGTATTTTCCCCATGCAGGTATTTTCCCATGAAGGGATTTTCCCTCAGATTTTTCACTCTCAAGGGATTTTCCCTCAGATTTTTCTCTCTCAAGGGATGTTCCCTCAGATTTTTCTCTTATAATGGATCTTTCCTCAGATTTTTCTCTTGCAAGGGATTTTCCCTCAGAATTTTCTTTCAAGGAATTTTCCCTGAAAGGTATTTTCCCTTTTGTAGGGTAAGGACCATTTCTCATATTTGTTTTTCTTTTCCTCCACAGTTCTTTTCGTGGTTTGTTCTGTGGGAATGGCAGAAGAAGAATGCATGAGTAAGTATATTCCGCGCGAGTGATGTCACGCGGTCTCAGCGCCACCTGTGTTCGTTTCCGTGTAACTATCGACTTGTTTTTGTGCACGATAACTGAAATCGGGGAAGTTAGAATGGTACAGACAGAGAGGGACCATTGGTAACATGCCCTTAGCTAGGACAACTCGACATTGTCGTATGAGTGGATGAACGGATGCTCGTGTGTGTGGTGTGCTTGCGGTGAACGTGTGTCCATGAAACCGTATGTTTTTATTTTAATACGTGTTCTGTACTTGTTATATCTTAGATGATGACGGCAAACCCGTGGAATACTGCAAGCCCTGTTCTACGGAAGACGGTACGCGCATTGTTACGTTTGATATAAAATTAATTAGAACGTCGATATACATATACAGGGTGGAACGAAAATAAAACCAAACAACGCCGGAAGTTGTGCCAGTTGGGCCAAAATGTGGCAGTTTTGCAGAAATCTCTTGCGCCGAATAACCGCGGCTTCGTTCCGTATTTTCTGACTTGCCGTTATAAAATGCTGCCATCTTTATTTTTTTCCAAGATGGCCGCTTCATAAGCATTTTTCTTCGGCAGCCATCTTTGGATGTGCTGCGTTTAGAGATGAGTTTAATTTTAGTTCATCTTAAGAGGATTTTCTCATGAAGAAAATGCCTTTTTTGGTCCGATATGGCCATATCCAGTTAGATTAATTTTCATGATTTTAACTATATGGTCATACAGTTTTGCGACACGCATGACATATTTTTCCACCCTGGTTCTAATACATCCATATACACGTATGTATGGTCATCATTTCTTTAGGAGAACCAAATAGAACCCTCTATGGCCACATCTAGACCCGTGATTGGCGCGTAGATCAATATTAAACCCTATAAGCCAATCACGGATCTTTATATGGTGAAACAGAGAACCATATACATTATGAATGGGAGTATATGGCCAGATACACCGTACCGTATACCATATACGATCATTCTTAGAACCCCATATATACAGACACTCGCACAATTTGTTTCTATATTTGTTGATTATTATAATCATATATTTTATAATATGTTTATTGGTTTGCTCCAAATTGATCCTTGTGTTTTATTTTCTTGTTTTTGTTTTGTGTTTGTTTGTTTGTTTGTTTCAACAAAATCGCCATATCTGCAAGTGCTGATTGTTCGTGTTCGATGTCTCGTTCTGTTTATTTATTTGTTCATTTATTTGTTTTGTCGAGAAATGTTCAAAAATTACAAGAGCTCGAATTAAGCGTTCAAGCACGTATCACATTTTCAAATTAAGCAATTATGCAGTCGGTGCGGCGTAAGTTTGGATATGATAACCCGTTAACTATATCGGTCAGAGTTCAACGGGTGCAGTTTTCCACTCGTGGGTCACGGTAACGTCTTTCCCGGAAAAAATTTCCAGGAGGACTTTGTCTTGTTAATTACGATAACGAACGAGACTTTAGCCTGCTAGCCAGGTAACTGATTTCTAGTCATCGACCTGCTGTTCTTAGAGGTCGTGGTCCCTCCTATAAGGCGTGCTTGGGGCAGTATTGTAGACTGAGGATTTAGTCACACGAGATTAAGAAATAACAGGTTTGCGATGCCCTTGAGCCTGGCTACACCCATCCCCTGGGGACCTAACCTGGGACAATGCCCTAGAGGGGAACTTGCTGAGCAAACAAAAGGACAAAGAGGAGGAGCTGATGGGTTGTTGATTAAACACTCAGCTACTTGAGGAATGGGCATTACCAGATGAGTGAGTGGAGCACATAATTGAGACCTCTGGTACCCAAAACGTTTCTTGGACCAATACAATTTACGGGTTGTCATATCCAAAATCTCGCTGTTCATCTTAATATTTTAAAAACAACTTGATGCCATGAAATAAAATAAATCATTATCAACAGTTTTCCTATCATTTCTTCAAAATCTTTAAATTATTTTTAAAATTTTCAAGAAGTTTATTAAATTTAGAAACATCTTTTCGTGCTTTCATTTCAATATTTAATAAACTTTATATGAAATACAAAATAGTAAATGCTTAAAATATTTCTTCCACAAATAAATAAACACAAAACTGGTTTTTTTATATAAAATTTCATTTTACAGCCTTTTTAAAAAGATAATTATTGAAATATATATTTTTCTAAAAAGCGTCAGAGTGAGCTTCAAAACGTCTTCTAATAAGAACCTGGTCGCGCTGATCCTCATTTTCACGACAACACTATTTTGGCTCCACCCTGTATTCGTGTCAAAGGTCGTGTACACACGTCATTCGCAGTTTCGAATTATATATTTTCAGAAATATAAAATATATATTTTTTAAAAATATAAAAAAATGAGGGCTTGCAGTTTCCTACCCATCGATGCGGTCGATTGAAACCACCAAATTTAGGACCAATTTAGTATAATAAATACAACGCACCGTAAATTATATATTTTATTTGTATACTCGTATACAAATCAGGCAAATTTTGGTTTTCTTTTTGCTTTTATTATACATATTAATAAAATTAACGAAATATTATTCTTAAAAAGGTTAAATATCCTTTATTTTTAGGAAGACAGTTAATAACCGGACCAGGTAATAAAATGACCTTTTAGCAATATAATTTGGTTATAAATATAGCCTAGAAAAATATATTTCTAAAAATATATTTATGAAAAATATATTTGTAAAAATATGTTTAAACCTAGATCTTTTAGGGGAAATCGTGCTAGTAATTTTATTTTTAGATATTTTTTTTTTTTGAAAATTGTAAACGAAAATATTTGAAACAATATTTAGTATACTAGAGATTAATTCTAAAATATATTTTCAAAAAATTGTATTTTTAACAAAAATATAAACTACAGTAGATGTTTAGGGGGAAATCGTGCTACTATTTTCATTATTACCCTTTTTTAGATATTTTTTTAATAATGTTACCAAATATTTAAGTTGAAATTTGGGGGTCGTCCATAAAAATCCAGTTATATTTTATTATGTATTTAAAAAAAAATATGAAATCTATAAGAAATATGTAATTTATGGACGGCCCTTTATTTTGAAAAATATCTGAATTGCAAATCGATATGGATTTAATATCTGAATACGCAAAGAGTGCGCGGAACATCCAAAAAACACGAAGCGCACGAAAAACACCTTACTTAGGAGAACTCACTCACTTAAGTAGTTTTGCACGTAACAAACTCAACATTAGTTGGCAGGCAGACAAATATTGCAATATAAAATATATAAAAATACAAAAGAAACATAAAAGTATCGACAAATGTTTTACGAACACTTTTTCAGGAAACAAAGTTGGAGTCGCTAAACCGGATTAAAAGAGAGAAAAGCCGGACATTACGCTTATTACGCGACGTTTCGGCAACTTGCGCCTTCATCGGTTGCTAATGGATAGTTAACAGATAGTTAACAACAACCACAAAACAGATCTTCAAAAGTTGACTAAAAATAATAATGTAATTGAAAAAATGTAGCGAACGATTACGGTAATGCTCAGAGTTACGTAGTTCGGCACATTTTCCACACAAAATTCAAGCATATTTCAAAGATTTTAAAGGACCCAGCAATATTTTTTCCAACAAGCACGAACCTCTTGACCATTCTGTGGTGCTACAAATTAAATACATTTCCGAACTTCCAAGATGGTTGAACCCCACAGTTTACATCTTAAGTAATTTACAAATAAGTTACGTAGCGGCTTACGTAACTCTGGTGTTACCGTAAATGCTTCTAAACACCCCGCGATCCTAAAAGTTGTACGTTAGTTTTTCATCCTGGTATCAGCGGGAATTTACCCGTGGAGTGAAAATTCCCAAAGTGGAGGCTTTTTCAGATGGGAGTTTAAACCGAGGCATTGGAGTAGGAGGCTATTTCGTGCCAAGGACAAAACACCCAATTTGCGGCCCCCTCCTGGCTGCACCCAAGAGCAGTTAAATACCTTGTTCCCAAACCAAACTAATCATGTGTTTTACAAAAGATTTATTTTCCTGGCCTTCACTGATGAAAACTGATCCATTTGGCTCCAAGGGATGAGGAATTGTTGGAACCCCCACCAGGTACACTAATAGTGTACCTGTTTAATGGTGTACACTCCAGGTGGTTGACATGGTAACAATACAGGCCCTCCCCAAGGTTGGCCCCAACCATCTTGACTCGAAAGGTGCAAGTGAATGTCCAGTGTGGACACCACTGAAGTGAGGTACCATGTAGACCACCTGGTGCTCAGGCACTAAAACCCCTCAGGAGAGGGTAGAAAGGTCATCCTTTGCTCATAAATAAAGAGGGTCGTCTGGAGTGGGTCTGAGGTTTCCTTGGATTGGAAAATTATGTTATTTCTGCAAATTATGATTGTTATTAACTTTTGGTATACCATTAGCAACTGATGAAGGCACACGTTGTTGAAACATTGTGCGATAAGCGAAAAAGTCCGGTTTGTATCATTCTAACGCTTCGCGGCAATATTAAAAAACTAAAACGATTTCCAAAAATTGTAACAAATTTAAAATGCTCCAGTTTGGGTCAACTTTGTCAACAAAAAAAAGTGGACGATCTTTAAAAAAAATTATTTTCGGATTAAGTTTAATGAAAAGCATGCCAAGAAAAATTCGAGTATTTTTCGGATATGTTGTTGTGTTGTTATGAATGAAATGATATTGAAAAAAATTCGACAAATTGACGATATTTTGGAAACTTACAAAATACAAAAATTACAAAATATTGTTATATATTTAGGCTACAATTTAATTATATAATCCAAAATATTCTTAAAAGTACGAATTTCTCTCAATATTTTTGTTGTTGTAAAAATGCACGAATACATCGAATAAATGTTTAGACAGTGACAAAAGATTTGAATATTAATTTGAACATTATTTAGATAAATTGATTCAGCAAAATATAAAATATTAATTTTAATGCTGCCCCTTGCAGTTGGCAAACCATACTTACTCCCATGTACGTGTGGTTTGCCCACTTCCAAGGGGCAGCAAAAATATATATTATATATATTTTTTAAATTTATTTTAGTATAATTAAGATGATTTAAATAAAATTCGATATTGTGACGCTATTGTGTTGCCTGGCGTTTGCCTCCCTGCATGTCGTTCGTATGTATTGAATCAGGGTCGTCCATAAATGAGCACGTCAAAAGTAACTAACGAGTCATTAAAATTTAATTTTTAAATCTAGCATTTATCATAAATATATAAAACTTATTTCAAAGCATCTCGTTTAAGAAAATACATTTACTGATATATAACATTTTTACGTATATATTGCAAAAAAATATATTCGTAATATTCCACGATTCATAAAATTGATTTATGGACGACACCAACTTATGTATGTGTAGATGTACACTCACACAGAACACTATCCCAAACATTTAGACCACAGAATTAGCGTACCGATAAGTTTAACGAACAAACCGCCCGATATCGCAAACCGTTCACAGCACCATGTATTGTCCACAAAATAATTCACATAATTGTACCACGAACATTTAAAGTAGCGTGTAATGTTAGGAGCGGTTCTATGATTGCAAGAACACGTTAACACCACCACTTTGCACTTAACAATCATCGTTAACTATTATTTCTTAAATGGTAACATCCCGTTACTTAATTTGGTCTTTGGTGTTTCTTTTGTGTTTTTTTGTTACGTTTCTTTGTCCTTTTCTAACAGCTCAATCCGTTTACTGCTACGAGTGCGACAGCCGAACGGATCCTCGATGCGCGGATCCTTTTAATTTCACGTTCCACCAACGTGATTTACCCCCGCTCGAGAATTGCATGGGATGCTGCGTCAAAATAGTCAGGATGAGAGGCACGCGTAAGTAAGACTTTACGTAAAAATTATATAACAAGATTTCCCGCAACATTCACAAAATATAAGAATTCGCTCCGTACTCTGAAGCTCTTCAAAAAACTTGTGAAAACTTCAGGATTGCTGGTGTGGCATTTGAAAAAAAAAAATCAGCAAGCCCTTAGGTCATTTAGGAATTCAATTCAACTCAGTACCCTACAGTCAGCAAACAAATGGGTTAGGGGCTATCATAATAGAAAGGCAATATGATATCCCAAGCCAGATTATTTACTTTAGCATGTTGGCATCTAGCCAAAAAGGGGAATTCCCTAATTGAGGTACCTCACTGCTCTCACTCCAATTCCTCCTAGGCTCAGTGCCTGATCTGGCCCTTAGGTCATTTAGGAATTCAATTCAACTCAGTACCCTACAGTCAGCAAACAAATGGGTTAGAGGCTATTTTGATAGAAATTTAATGTGATATCCAAGGCCATATTATTTACTTTAACATGTTGGCAGCCAGCCAAGAAGGGAAATTCCCTAATTGAGGGCCCTCACTGCAACCACTTCCCTTCCTCCTAAGCTCAGTGTCCTTTCACACAAAAGATGAGGGTGAAAAAAGGCCTAAAGGAGAATGCTGTCAACTTTCATAGGGCTTGCCAGATGTGGCGTGACTTCACACAGTTGTGGCACCACTGGGCCTGGGTCCATCTTCAGCACTTTTTCATGTCGATTCCTTGCGCTTTTCGTGCTTGAAAAGACGCTGGTGTGGCTTTATCTTTAAAAGGTCCCATAAAATCTTGTGCATTTTAACACAAAAATGAGATACGACTAAAGATCTCGTGGGTTAATCCTTATCGAAACACTCAAAATACCAAATATAGTTTTGATTTCAAATATTTTTATATCGCGATAAAATATATTTTTTTATATTTTTCTCCAGAATACGAATACGTTTGGAGGACTTGCACTCAGAAGATTCAAATCAACTTGTTCATGGTGGATCACGTGTGCATGTACGAGAGCAATCAAATCGGTCAGATGTGTTTCTGCGAGGAGGACATGTGCAACGCCGGAGGAACATTGTCCTCCATCTTGGGAATAAACGCCATCTTGGGTGCCTTCCTACTAATAAAAGCTCACCAGTGGCTGGCATTATAAGAAGAAGAGGAGGATTAATTAAATTAATACAATGAGAAAGAGGTGGAAATCAATGTGATTCGTCGCGCAAAACTCAACCGACCAATGGTCATCGGGATTGAGTCCGCTTAAAAGAGTGCCAATGCGACGAATAGCCTCAACGACTCGTGTAAATATATTTAAAAAAGAGGCTAAACTCAGAGTTATCAAAAAACTAACGAGGATAACACCGCCGACATCTTAAAGCCCATATACCTGCAATGGATAAAAACATTTACGACGGGACAGTCCCATTTTATAAGCAATAGATATACAGGCAGTCATCGACTTACGGCATGCGCGACTTGCGACTGTTCGACTTTAAGACCCATCGATAAAAGGGGCCTGCGCAGGAGGCTATTTTGCTGCGCAGCCAATCAAAAAACTTGGCAGCTTTTGAAACGCACCACGTGAACCCCGTGCATTTGTAATCGCATCACTGTAAACACTACTGTTGGCGACTAGCCGTAGCGACTCGCAGATGCTGACGCACCAGCCAAATCCCACCTTTATGCTGCACGCAGTTTAAAAGTAGCCTCGTGTTGCGCCCACAGAACGAAACATTATTTAGCCAAAGCGTTGAGCTGGGAAATTAAAATATAATTAAAAAAATTTTCCCGAATCATTATAAACCACCGGCACTCTACGATGGAACTCGCAAATACCGTGGCAACGTAACGTATCGCACCTAGCGATACTATACTCTTGCGGGACATTGGCGCGCCAATCGCGGTCGTAAGTCGACGACTGCCTGTATATTCGCCGACGAATGTCCCGCAAACTTATTTCCACGTTCCCAATAATTCCATAGGCTGATAAACAATTTTTGTGATAACTTTTCTTTTATTTGTGGTATACAAATAAAAACTTTCCTAGCAATAATTGTCCCGTTACATTCTCCGCTACAAATGCCCTTTTCTGAATCTTTGCGAATCAAGCGGCGTAACTACAATTTTGGGGCCCGAAAGCTAAATTTATTTTGGGACCCTTCGCCAATTGAAATTTTTCAGTGAAGAAACCAAAAATTTTGAGCTGGGCCTATGGGCCGGCGGATAGGTCACCCTACTAAGTCAGAGGCCCCTAAATACTACTCGCTTTTGTTACGCCGCTGGATCCACCCTTGAGTTTTCTCACATTCCATTTTGTGACCTTGAAGGATCAGTGTCGTATAGGGCGCCTAGCAGCAGGAAGTGGGCGGCAACTTCCTGCGCCGACACCGCCCACTTCCTGTTGGAAGGCACCATATACTACACTGACCTTAGAGCAGGGACTTTTCGTTCGATACGACCAGAATTTTTCGGCCATTTTTCCCATTGCGGGTATGGGGCTTTAAGACCTCATCGATGCAGTTCAACGGTCGCGTAAGCGCAACCTCAGTGAATATTCCGCGACAAGCCACGCACCTCCATCGGTCACTCGCTCAGCGTGTCCACGGTGCAAACGTTCAAAACGAAAACAAAATTTCCATCGACTCGGAAACAAAATGGCCTCCAAGAGTCGTTCATCGTTGTCGTCGTTGGAGGCCCCTCATCGGCCGCTTCATAAATCCGAATTTCCCTCAGTTCGTGGGCGACCCTCGCGTCCGCGACGTAGCTTCACCAATCGCCCAATGACGTAGATGAGAAACACGATGCGAGGACAAAGTGACGTCATTTTGGCCATTCACTGACCACGAAGCACAACCGGCAGACCCTACATCCAAGGGCCCATTTCACTTTAAGCAACACTAGTAACCGAAATTAAATCTAAAATACGAGCGATGATAACTATAGACAGAGCCGGTCAGATTGTGGTTCCGATGGGGCCATTTGGTCAGGGATCTCTAGGATGCCTACTTTTACTAAGGGCCCCTTTGGCAGTGGCATGCCCAAACTATCCTTTCTGCAGTAAATATATGATTTTTCAGCAGAAATATTAAGCCTTTTCCAACAGAAATATTAAGCCTTTTTCAACAGATTTGAAATTCTGTGAGAATGTTGACCGGTGCCCATCTCCGGGATGTTGCACATGTAGGAGCACATTGAACAAGTTGCGTGAATGACAAAATGACGTCACTTCCGTCCGTCGTTTTTTTTTCCATATCATTTTTATCTTCGCTTTTTCGGTCAGCATTTACCGCTGCACAAAACGTAGGTTGTTTAGACGAGATAAAAAAAATGGCAAATTTTCAAATTTTCCCCCAATTTTAAAAATTGCGCTCTTAGCCCTTCTAGTCAAAAGACATTTCCAAAATCTGCTCCTTTCTGACATCGGCTTCGAGTAGATCCAAAGGACCATTCCATACAAAATCCATCAAAATTCCAACACGCGCCTGAGCAATTTTTACCAAATTTAAGGATCTTCATCAGGGGCATTTGAACTTATGAAAGACCCAGTGGTCAAATTACACCTCTTATTTCTTGGGAATGTTGATAAGTTTATCCCCAACGTTAACTTTACTCCCACTTGCAGATTCCCTGTCAAGGTCAGTGAAGACCTGTAATAACCAGTCGGTATGTGTATATTACACACCTACCTAGAGGTCACAGACACTGGCTGACCAGAGGGTCAGCTCCTGATGAATTGGGCCCGCTTAAGAGATGCTAAAGGTCATTTATTATCTAAATTCAGCAGAAATCTGATGTATTTTTTGCAAATTTGCACATATTTCTTATAAAAATGAACTGATCTGGGTGAAACAACTTCTATTTGGCACAAACTTGAAAAATGGACTTCTGAGTGTCAATATCTACCTAAATGTATCTGATTTATGTAATTCAACATATCCTACGTTAATTATTAAACTTATAAAGCTATAATTTTGGTAAAAAATGTCAAAAAACTTAAAAACTGACCAGACATCCATTTTGAAACTCCACCTTTAAGTTCAGTCAAAGTCCACCATCTTCAAAGTCCTTTTAAGCTCGAAACCGATGTGAGATCGAAGCAGAGTCGTAAAAGATATCAAATTTGAAGTTTTCCTATAAATATAAATATATACAATATATAATTCTAGCTCAATATAATTCATTTTTTCCTCACCACTCTTTTAGAAAGGCGAGTTTAAGCGTATTAGGTCACTCCTCTTTCTCTAATAGGCCTCTTAAAGAAGTTCACGCAGCATTGTACAGTAGTGTATAAAATACATATTAAAACAAAGGCTGACCGTCCAAAATATAATTAAAAAATATAATTAAAAATGTGTAATTAATAAAATCACCGATGTGGCGGAGGTTTGAAATTCACTTACCTCAAATTCTCACTTGCCGGTGAATTTAACATTAGCTCAGCACATTCGGATACTCGTTTTAGACGCACGATTACATTCTGCGTTTTTCGTACATTTCAAAGTTGTAAATATGACAAAATTGTGCAAAAATTGGCTGAAAAATGGTTGAAAAACGATGAAAAAACAGCTGCTGTCGTCCATGGCGGCGGCCATTGTGTTCCAATTTGAAACATTCTAATCGGCCTTGAGCGTCACGCTGCGGCGCTTTAGCTAAAGGCCTTCAATGCCTGAGGGGCAGTCCATAAATTACCTCCGTTTGATAATAGAGTTTGAGCCAGTCAACGCCTTAACGTTAACTATAACGTTAAAGGCGGGAAGGGAAGAAGCACGCATGCGCACCTGTTACGTCCGGGTAGTTCAGTCCGTGGCTCCTCCCTTTCCGACTCTAACGCTAAGGTTAACGTTAAGGCGTTGGCTGGCTCAAACTCTCGATTCTCTCTATTGAGCTAACTAACGCCTTAACATTAACCTTAACGTTAAAGGCGGGAAGGGAAGAACCACGTATGCGCACCCCATTACGTTCGGGTAATTCAGTCTGTGGCTCCTCACTTCCTGACTCTGACGTTAATGTTAACGTTAAGGTGTTGGCTGGCTCAAACTCTCTATTCTCTCTCTATTGAGCCAACTAACGCCTTAACATTAACCTTAACGTTAAAGGCGGGAAGGGAAGAACCACGCATGCGCACTCATGAACAGTTAGTTCAGTCTGTGGCTCCTCCCTTCCCGCCTCTGACGTTAAGGATAACGTTAAGGGGTTGGCTGGCTCAATCTCTCTATTAATAGACAGTTTGAACATGCCAACGTCTTTATACTCACCTTAACTTTAATATCGGGATGGGAAAATCCACACATGCACACCCGTTACGGGGGAGTTCAGTCCGTGGCTCCTCCCTTCCCTTCGATTAAAGTTAAGGTGTGTATAAAGACGTTGGCATGCTCAAACTCTCTATTATGCAAACAAACTGGAATTTATGGACTGCTCCCGATGGATTTTTAACAAAATTTCAACATTTTCACCAAGTTATCCAATAACTGTTAGTAAAATGTATCATTCGCATCAAAACAGCGCCGAACGCACCATAGATGGCGCTGGCCACTAAACACTCGATTACCCCTAGCGCCATCTACAATGCATTCGTTGCAACTGCTGGCTCAATGTGATATACCGTACAATAGCCCGATATATATTTCGACAAAAACTTACGAAGCGTGGCCTATAGTTATTACACCGAGCTTA
Organism: Ophyiulus pilosus; assembly: GCA_033995625.1. Lineage (NCBI taxonomy): Eukaryota > Metazoa > Arthropoda > Diplopoda > Julida > Julidae > Ophyiulus > Ophyiulus pilosus. The sequence goes on from JAUJYV010000409.1 coordinate 44,187, forward strand.
AAATACGCTTATATCTAATTTAACATCTATCCAAACTTTATCAGAAATTATTGAAAACCTTATCAAAATTTATCCTAAACTGCGAGAGAATTGCGCGCTATCGGCTCATTTTTGCTTAAAATATTACAAATCATTAGCGGTGTGGGTTCAAACGACCGAATCGGTATAAAAATATGGCAGAAATTCATACAAATATTTAAAAAAATATTTACAACAAAAATTAATCCTCCATGCTGCCCTTGAGAGTTGTTTTCCCCTGATGGTTATTTTCCCCGCATAGCACCGAAGCATTGCTAGCATGCGGATGTTTAAGGGGCTTTATACATGCTGCCCCTGATGGTTGTTTTCCCCGCATAGCACCGAAGCATTGATGGTGTGCGGTTGTTCAAGGGGCTCTCTCTACGTGCTGCCCCTGATAGTTGTTTTCCCCTGATGATTGTTTTCCCCGCATAGCACCGAAGCATTGCTAGCATGCGGATGTTTAAGGGGCTCTATAGTGCTGCCCCTGATGGTTGTTTTCCCCGCACAGCACCGAAGCATCGAGGTCAAGCCCTAAACATGCATTTCCTCAATGCACTGCTGCTATGCGTGATTGCCCATCTTCAAGGGGCAGCATCCCTAAACACGCATTCCCTCAATGCACTGCTGCTATGCGTGATTGCCCATCTTCAAGGGGCAGCATCCCTAAACACACAATCCCTCAATGCACTGCTGCTATGCGTGATTGCCCATCTTCAAGGGACAGCATCCCTAAACACGCATTCCCTCAATGCACTGCTGCTATGCGTGATTGCCCATCTTCAAGGGGCAGCATCCCTA
>JAUJYV010000410.1:0-44998 GCA_033995625.1 Ophyiulus pilosus
TAGGACACCAAAGTAGTTTAATATTAATGCTATTCCTTTGCGGATATTCTTGGTAATGGTAAACTTAAAATTTTTTAGTGGTTGCCATGAAATGCAAAAATAATAGACTTAGTCAATAGTTTTCTATCAATCGATATTTTTTAGGAAAACTTTGGAAATCAGACTGATTTGTGACTAGAACTCTCTCTCTATATATATAACTTCAAGGAAACGTTTTTAAATCTACCTCATAAAATAAGACCAGCCCTGAAGGAATAGCTTGCTGAATCTAGCAGCCTATAATTTTACTTAAATTTCTGAACGTTTCTATCAATAAAATACCGCTATAAGTACATGATTTGTATTCCTGTTCAAGTATTTATTTCAGGAAGTCGATGTTTATACTGTTTACATGCCACGGGAAGTTTAAAAAATACTTATAGCTTGTATGCATACATATGCAGTATGTACAAAACTGAAGTTTTCAATTTGAATATTTGATACAATTAAATTGTCTATTTTAAGAGCATTTGTGCTATTTTTTTTTAGCAATTGTGGTTTTCACTCTAACATTTTTTGAGAACCGGTCAATATATTGTAATAGGCTGGTATTTGCATACAAGATTGGCTTTTGCTTATTCCCACCTCTTTAATATATGCAATTTGTATGCATATGCCCACTTATTTATTTCAAATTTGCCACCCACGCAGTTTGGCAATATTTTTCTATATTTTCAATTAAACGTGGGCTTTTTTTTTACAGGACAGATTTATTAAAATTAACTTGCCTCATGCAGTGAAAGTCTTTTCCAGAAATTTAACAAGTAAATAAGACAATTTAACTACATATCTTGTTTCGTGGAAAATATTATTTGAAACGCAATTTTCATTTATTAAAAGGAAAATATAAAATATATACAGACAGTTAATTACCTGGGTTACCTTGCTCGCGGATTAAAAAGCCAACACCTACACAAAACGTTCCCCCCTAAGAATATTTAAAAAAAACATTAGCGAAAGTTGAATGCTAATTTATATAACCTTTTTTTTTTCAAAACTTTACCTAGAAAATGGCTCAAGTGCGTATTTGCATGCTTAATTTACATCAGGTTTCCTTGGTTGAAAATGTGTAAATTGAGGTTAATTAATTTTTAGTATACCTGTTGCCAATGTTTTGCATTTCTCTTGTATACTTATCTCATGTGGTGTAGGATTTTTTTTCTTTTCTTTAAAATAACAGAGCCTTGGTACTTTTTTAAAATATTGAAAGTACGTGTTGTGTATGGACTGCTGTAATAATGCAGTATCTGAAATACGCAGGTCAAAGTTTTAAAACAAACATTTTCTGCAACATACGAAAGAAGAAAATTAAAATTTGATTATATAGTTTTACATATTTCTATAGAATCAAAAACAACATTGAAAGCGATAGACGCCTGCTATTATTTGACTTCTATCAAAATTGTTGGGACTGCAAGTTTGTATTACAATCTAGCAATTTAAGGCTAATGGCAAAACGTTGAATAAATTCAAGGTTTTGTCATACTTATTTTTCTGTACCACTCCTCCATCAAATATGCATTAATCAAACAAAGGCTAGTTGATTACACGGTTTAGAATGTCACCAAAGACATGCAAACAATTATTAATATGCCCATTGGGAATACAGTAATTACCTGTGTGTTACTGTGAAAAAATTCTCATTTATTTTGTGACAATTTGATTGCAAGTGGGGCGAATTATTAAGTTTAAAATTGTCCAAGCCACCATGTAAATCTTTAAACTACTATTGATTTAAATATATTGAATTGCTAAATTCATACAAAACTAGTACATGCATGACAAAAATTGGGTCACGAGGGAATCCAAATATTCAAAGAAATTGATACATTTTCATGCATTATTTATGTCGGGCATCTTTATAAGAGAAACAAAGCGCGTTTGTCTCGCTCGTGCAGCTGCATTCATTGATTACGAAAATGCAATTAGCATTTTAGAAAATAATTAAGCATGAGGAGGTTATTTATGCAAACAAAAAATAGCCAAAACTAGAACCATTTCTTTATGCAACACGCGCATGCAATTCATGCAGTAACAGAGATGCTTAGATTATAAAGTGACGGAAATACTAATGTAACATGAATTTTAATGTTTCTTACTAATTGCTTAATAAATTAATGAGCTTTGCAAATTTCAGCCTGTTAGAACTTTTAGTTCTAATGGGATTGAAAACTGGAATAAAGTAAAGTTAATTTATTTATGCAGAGAAGATAAAAGATCAACTTGCAAAATGAATAGTCATTATGTCATGGTTATAGTGATAAACAAACATTGTAATTAACCCAAGAAATCTAAAAATTCACGTAAAACCTGAAAAGCATCAAGTTTTCCTTCAGATACATTGCACAACATATTGAAATACTTTTTTGTTAAATACAGTTAATTGCTAAACTGAATTGGAGATTTTTATTTTGACAATTTTTTTTAAAGCATTTTTTTGTTTAAAAAAACCTACTTTTAACTGTTATGGTTCGTGTAATTATATTCGTATAAAATAAAGCGTGATTCAGGGGTCGAACTTAAAATTACTTTAGACATACCCAAAAAAAATACGACCTCGTTGAAAAAAAAAAATACGCTTACAACTTCAAATGTATAGTATTGAAAGTGAAGTGAACTGATAGGCCTACATCGGTTAACCCATTATTAATTATTAATATTATGGATCGGCATTTCTCTGTCTTGGTGTTAATAGCAGGTAGTAAACCCCGTTATAATGTCAACACACCTGAGGTCAATATGGGCGTTTTGGGCGAGGTTCATTAAGTGTTTATATGCATTTTTGACAAGCTGTTGATTATTAGATTATAAGCTGAACGCACATTCACAAGGGTTATATACCGTTTATCTACCTATAGAAATAACGAGACTTTGATTTATGGCCCAATTAAGACATTTAGATTCTTACTAGTATGTTTTAAGACAACTATGAATGAAATTTCAGGGAGACCTATGAGAACTAGAATCAGTCACCATGCACACGACATCTTACAACATGAATAGGGATATTTTGTGTGGATACAAAAAGGGAATGTGGAGAATTTCATCAAAATGACATTATAGAAAAATGTTGTATTTCCAATAGAAATTTGGATATACAGTCGAACCCGCATAATTGAACATATTCTCCATGACCTGAACTTTTGACCTATGTTTTGTACATGATGTGAACCCGGATAATTGCACACACCAGATAAATGCACATATTTTACAAGCCCCATGTGCAACTTTTGTTTGGAATTGTGACCGGATAATTGCAAATTTTCGGCTTGCGAGATCACTGTGTAATTAAGCGGGTTCGATTGTATTTTGATATTAAGGGGGTAGTGACTTTTCGACTACCATGTATATTTTCAATTGTTAAAGTAACTTCTGGAGAAAGTAAATCTAATAAATGATTCCCATAGCTAATCTAGCGATTTGAAGGATTTTAGCAACAAATTGAGCCAGATTACTGTTCCCGGATAATTGCATAAACCGGTTAATTACACATTTTCGGCTTGCCTGGTCACTGTGCAGTTAAGCGGGTTCGACTGTACCATTCACCATTGCACTTAAAATCACTCCTTATGTTCTGAAATTAAAACATCCACTTGTACATTACAAAAGTTGTTGATAGCAAGTTTATTTGTAGATATGAGTGTTTAATAAAGAATCAGTCTTATCTGCAGGTTTAGCTAAAGCTTCAACATATAATGTTCAGTTAAGGTATGCTTAGATTAATATACTGCGATGAAGGTTGTGGCGAATTTGCATACAAATTGTTCATTAGGGCAGTACGTAGATAAAACTAAATAATTAACCTTTCTGATGTCAAAATTTCAAGGGATTTTCCGATTTTCTTGCCACCCACGTGCATTCCCTAAATGTTATTTTCTTATTATGCGTGGGTGTATCCGTTATTTTAGCCAGGAAGGGCCAGAGGGTGCAGGTGTGAGGTGAATTCTGAGTATCAGAGTAATGCAGATTTACATATCATCAAAAGTTTGAATTTAAACTTTATCAAACATGTACTCTTTACTTTGTCAGGTTGGTTTCATTTTTTTCTCGTAAACACGTTTACAAATTTTCTGCACGAAACTGTTATGCAAAAAGCATTGAACGTTATTTAATTCACGAGCTTATTAAGCATTTGTGTTTTTTTTTAAAACCACGTGACAACTTTAAGTCGTGATTTTAATTTTTCGTGCATTTGGATCAAGGTTTTGAAAGATTTGGTTTTAAGCAGACTATTTTCAAGAATGCTTTGATTCGAATAAAAATGATCAAAATTTTATTGTTTTAATTACTTTCCTACATGAGATCCCACTATTTGTGGTCAAGTCGTTAATTTTTTCCTCTTTTTTATGAGCATTCTTTTGATTTTTATGCATATGCGCAGAACCGAGCCTTAATCAGATAAGTTTACAAGAAATGAAATGTTATATTATAGAAAGTTGACACAAAATCAGAGATTCAAGGTGAATTCAGCAATTTGAAACCTTTAATATGGCATGGTTGTTTTCTATATTGCAAGAGCACGTATAAATGACCAATTAAGCTCTTGATAGGGTACAAAAAAAACAGCTTTAAGATGTAAAACGAAAATAAATCAGGGCTAAACATTTAGCTTATAGGTTGTGAAAATTCCACAAAACTACAAGCATTGCATTTCATCAAATTACAGCAATTAATAGAGGCTAAAAATAACTGTCCTGAAATTGTAACTTTTTAGATGTCTACCTGTGATGTCTGACTCTTATTTCAGAACTGATTGAGACATTGTACTGGGAAAAAAAAATACTGTAAGCTTTCTACTGCAATTGGCAATACATATATGTATATGCTGCGATTGATTTCAAGAAAAAATATGACATTCCAATGACTCTAGGCTACAAGCCAACTATTTTAAGGCATTTGTTACAATGGACTCACCTTAATTGGATCATGTTTGATCCAGACTGTTTGGATATGTACAGGACATGACTGCATATGTGCTGTAGTTATTTACAATATAAAAACTCATCTTCACTGGCTTAGAATTTTCATGTTCATACTAAAGTTCTAATCTCATCAATTGTTGGTGGTTTATCATCTAATGTGCTTGTTTCTGTCATATTCGTCCCCTTAATTTTTTTTATTCGTCAGCTCTAAAAGACTGAATCTGGTTAGATGTCAGATTCAGAACAATGAGGAAACTACCTGAATATTTCGTCAATTATTAACGATACCTGTATCAGGTGTGACAATAATTTCAATAGTGTCTTCTAAAACTTCTATTTTATTTCTATTTTACAAATTCTCCATGAGACACTCTGGAGACACTCTGGAGACACTCTGGAGGCACTCGGTCCACACATACAGGGGCAGATTTTAGTATGATAAAATTAAACGAAATTCTGATGACAATAAGTGCCTTGTGATTTCGATAACAAAAACACGTTTGATATTGTTAGAAGATGCTATGCAGTTATTAGGCAAAAACCTTCAACATGATTGGCTCCTATTTCTCCCATGATCTCTTCAGATCACTCATTTGACTGGCAGAATGGATGCTGTGCTAGTTTTTGCACATGCTATGACCTAGAGACTTTCAGATAAAACTTGCATCAACTTCAATGCTCTTTTAAAAAGTAAATCCCTTGCCTTTTGACCTTTTCAGGGGACTAAACAATGGATCTATTTTTCACAGTGATCGAATGATTATTCTTAATGAAGGTATTCATTGTGAAGAATGCAAGAATGAGAGCAGGGCCTAAGGTTTCACATAATCGAAGATTAATAAACGCGTGGTAGTTGTTGCTTACAACACCACAATTCATTTTAGACAGCCACTATTTGTTTCTCAACAGTCAACTTTATCAGAAAAGATGCAAAAGTGGAACTCGTATATCCCAGCATCTGCTAACAAGACATTGCAAATATTTCATTCTTGATTGTTGTTTAATGACTGCAATTTAGCTTTACAGAAAAGGTGCAAACTCGTTAACTTGTGTACACATTATACGCCTTGCTTAGGATTCCGTGCGTTAACAAGGTATTTAGTTTCAGGCTTGTACGCGTTTTGGTATGCCGGATACAATTTAGGTGCTAAACGCTTTAGAAATTAAGGAATTTCATTGGCGACAGTAATATTATTCAGGGGGAAAAACTTGGCCAGAAAGCAGATTGAATGAGTTTTTTAAAAAAAAAGAAAAACAGTGTCTCAGTCCAGTGCTGGGCCCCTCCCAGTCAGCACCCTTGACCCAAATTGATATTCCGAACCAATATTTTCACGGACACAACTTTTGCAAGGGATACACTGGCCTTTGCTGACTGAGGTCTACCTGATATCTAATTAACAATACCTGGTTGAACGTATGAAACCACGCACGATTGGCCGAACAGGTTGACGGGGTATAAATACCCCAGTTTGGATGGAGGAAAGTCACAGATCTCGGTTTCATTTCGCTAAGAACAGTTTCAGGAATCAACTCACTTGTCCATACCAAGTTAGCATCATGAGGGCTTTGGTAAGTAAACTTGAAATAAGGCATATTGTCAGCTCAAGTTGACTAGATGCAATGGGGTGCTTTTTCCTAACCAAGTTGTTGAGATTTCTATTACTACTTTCGTTTAAAGTTTGATCAAAAACACCATTTTTCATGTTTTTTTAAACGATTTTTAGATTTTAGTTTATGTATTGCTATAACTTTATCCTTAGTTGAATTCACTTTTTGATTTAAGACTTAACTTTTATATTCTTATTAATAACCCAGTTTGGCTAAAGATCTTATTTTATTTTTGTATACATGAATGTAAACAAAAATTGATTTTAACCAATATCTTAACTCGGAGTTTCTAAATTTGTTTGTACGTATGGATTATATACTATATCTGATGCTATATTAGAAATTTAAATTTAAAATATTTATTAAAACATTTAAAATTAATAATAATAGTCCATTCCGCGTTATTTATTTTAAATAAGTATTTTTTGGAAAATATTCCATTATCCGGACAATGGAACATGAAATGCTGTCCTTGTACCATATACACGCTCATATGGACCTAGTATCCAAAGATAACATTATCCGGAATACACTGTAGTATGGATCTCTCGGTTTCTGACAAACTCTTGGAAATAAGTCTTGCAATCTTGGCTTTTTGGGTCTAGCATGCTATAATACTGCATCTGCCACTATATTCCATCCTTGGTTCTAACAACCAGCAAACATCTATTACATTTCCAGATTCTTCTGTCGGTAGTCGCCATCTCGATGGCCTACCCAATGCCCCAGCTTGCCCCTAGCTTCGGTCTGGGTCCCGTGGCAGCCCCAGTGGCGGCCGTTCCGACGTACACTTACGTGCCCAGTGCCCAGTTCCACAGTCAAAACGAGTTCGGAGGCTACAACTACGGCTACGTGAGTGCTGATGGACAGGGAAAGAACGAACTGCGGGCTGCCGACGGTAGTGTCTTGGGCACGTACACCTACATCGACCCCTTAGGAAAACCCGTCACGGTGCAGTACTCTGCCGGACCAGGAGGCTTTTCGGCATCGGGACCTCACATTCCCCAACAGGTGCCCCTTCCAGAAGCCAACGTGAGGGCCGCCGCCGAGCACATGGCAGCCAAGGCAGCCAACGCGGCAGCCAAGGCAGCAGCCGCCGCAGCCAAGGCACCAGTTGCGGCACCCGCTCCGGCCCCAGCCCCTGCACCCGCCCAAACTTTGGCCGCCCCACAACAAACCTTCTTCGCCTTTCCAGGATTCACAGGCTAAACCTCTTCAACGGCCAGGATCCATAGTATTTCGACGAATTCGCTCCAACATCCTCCTCTAACGGACTTGAATATTCCTGAATTATTATGGTCGCTTAATCCGGCTGGTTCAAAGAAAACACCAAAACCCACCATTCTTGTCCCTCGTCTCAAAAGACCTATAGTCCAACACCTGTTGACTTTTGTTTTCTCTCTATTTTTCTGTCTTCCCTATTTCTCTCTGATTTCTGTAATATCTGTTGAACACTCCATCTTCCAGCATCCTCGTCTCCTAATATCTGATCTCAGATATGTCTGACTCGACAAGTCTTGTTAATTGTTTGTATTATATACGATGTCCAGGTCCGCTCATTGACCTCCTTATATGCACCGGTATTAGTCATTCAGCGATGTGTATGTTGTTGTTTTTTACCATGCAAATATGCATTAAAATGTTTTAATGAGGCATTACGTAGTCATGTTGTCTGTTTCATCTTCTCATAGGACATACTATTTGAAATACTGACATATGAAGCTCTCAAGAAGCAATGGAAGTAAAAATCTTTATAATTTTTTTAAAAAAAAAAGACTAGTAACTAAAGGATTGGGCTTCTATTGTAACTAATGTAGATGTGGGATCACATTATTCTATAATAATGTAGCTATAAACAGAACATTGAATGCATTACCTAAACAATGTCCTGAATTTAAATATTTTGGAAATTGTTGCCATACAGGTTAAATAACATTTCCAAACTGGCATCGAATGTCAGTATCACATTATCGGGTAGGTCGATAACCAGTGTATTTTCAACTTCATTCTGATGAACTGATAATACAATTCTGGTCTTCATAAAATGTCAATGTGCAATGATGTGACAGTTACAGCGAATGCACAGCTCCAGTTAGAAATAAAAAGTTATAGGTGGCTAAAGGGTTGAAGCCTGATTAAGAAACTCTTCTTATCGCTTGATGCCAATTAATGAACAACGTAAAATAATGTTATTGAACTGTGTGCTTGGAATTGACGAATAATTTTTTATAGGAACGGCATTAAAGTAGGTTTGTGCATCATTTAGCAAAATTGTGATAGGTTTTTTTGTCTAGTTTGTTATGCCCCACGTAAAAACAAAGTAAAGGTGAAATTAAGTGGCAGTCATGAATGACCCAATAAATATTAAAAATTAGAAATTAAAAAAACTGTTTATTCAATGACATAGATATCGAAGAACCTGTTTACTTCAAGAAGGAAGCAATGCAGAATCAATCGATGGTTTAATTGAAATTCAGGAAATTGATATAGAAAACCCCCTTCCCTTAATTGCAGGTAATAAAACAGCGGTAAATTTATTGCTGGACTGATATGTAAAGTGTTTCTAGACATAAGTTTATTAAAAAGTGACTTTCTTTATACACCCAAGAGGTTTTTTTCTTGATTATAAAGTATACATAAAAATAAAGACGCAAATAATTTAGTTTCACATAGAGAAAAACTGAGCATAAGAAACACAAAAGAGATATTGTATATTTACAAAATTGCCCATTTCTGCTCTTTACTGTATGTGTATTAAGTTCAACTAGTTCTGGGTCTTGTTCTCTAAAAAGCATTCCACAGTGATATGCAAGGTGAGTGACAAATTCACTTTAAGAACATGTTTGTTGAGCTGCATGACATTTAGTTGTTTGTCTTCCATCGGCTTTCCAAGCCGTTAAAGACAAATTGTTCTGCCAAAATATCCAGATTACAATTTAGGAACTGCTTCTATCTAATGTTGAAATTATCAAGAAATTGTTCCATGTTTCTGGATCAGGACACCAGGAGTATCAAATACAGCCTTTGTGTATTCCAGTAATTAACTTCGGTTTGGGTCTTCTTCAGTATACCTCTGGTGATCTGAAATCCCGAATTTACAAGTGTTAAACAAGTTTCATAGCTGCACACCAATCATCTGTTTTATTATAAACAATCAAACTTACTGTTATTTTCTGATAAAATGGGAATCTTGGCCTCATCAGCAATGTTTGAATTCAAATTTATTTCTGTTTCAAACGTGAACGGTTGAGGTTCTGCAGAACCGAACACAATAAATCCAACACTTCCTACAAATAATATCGCTGCTGCCAAATAAAACACCCTGTTCCATTCGCTGATGCTTTCCTAATTTGTTAAATAAGAACTTTTATGGATACCAGCAAAAAGTGGTTGTTTCAGAATTCAAACAATATATTACTCACGTCATTGGTCACCATAACTCCTGCAAGATAGGGTGCTGAAATGCCAGCTAAGTTGGATGCCAGATTTGTCAGTGCTTTCAGAGTGCCTATGACAAAAATGACATGATATTGTCAAATGGTAGCCTCATCAAATTTTGTGATAAACTTTATTTTAATTAAATTTGCCATCCTATGTTTACCTGCTGCCTGTAGTGATAAATCCATTTCGTTTAGAAACAAGCCACCAGCATTCATGTTTGCCACTGCAACTGCCAAACTTAACAGAATTACCAGCCCCACACGGTCACAATGGAGGAATGTGACCCCAATTAGACATACCATTGGTATAAGCATGGCTGCAGGATATAAAACATATAAAAAATATATCAAACTAATCATTGTAATTCTGGATGTTACCTTCACATTTAATTATTCTGTACTTACCAACTGCTGCAAACATTTTTCTGACAGTAGTTCTGCTAAACTTTTGAGAATTTTGTAGCATGTCTGCTATCCAACTGGAGAACAATCCGGTAAAAAATGCCAAGATGTATGGCAAGCCATTTACCAAACCGCTCTAGAACGATCACATTTTTTAAAGATCATTAGATTAGAATATTTGATGAGGGTCATAACACTATTGCTAGCATCTCATCTTTTAAACTTACCGCATTCAAGTCAAAATTCATCGCAAATTTTAGATACGTTGGCAGAATTGTCAGAAGTGTATGGGCACCCCAGGCATGTGCAAAGTATGCAAGTACCATTGCCCAAAAATGTGAAGACTTTACCAAAGCCATCCAGTTGATATGTAACTATTAATACATGTCATAATGAAGTGTTAGTAATGGAATGAGTACATGTGTATAATTTTATATTATTTGACTGCTATCGCAATTAGTCATACCTTAGTTGTTACTGGTCTGGACAGGACATGATCTTGAATATGCAACAACTCCACGGGTCCAACTTTTGGATCTAATGATGGCTTATCAAATACCAGAAAACTCCACAAGATGAACCAAATGATAGCAATAACGCCTAGAAATTAAATTAAAATATTGCCTAATTAGCACCAAAGCCTTAGAACAACTGAAGAACTGTAATTTTAAGAAGTAAAGTAATTTTACCAAAAACATAAAATACGGCTGGCCAACCACCAAGAAATGGAAGTTCGCATAATATTGCGGAGATTGGAAAAACAACCACTTTTCCGAGAGAAACACCTGTAATTTGAAACAATCTTAGATTAAAACACTTTCGCACTTTAGAACTGATTATGCAAACGTGTTTTTCAAAATAGTATTTTTAAAACGTCTAAAATGCTGGGTAAATCATATCTTAAGTGCAACTAGAAAACATTTCTGCATCAAATAGAATACCATATTTATAGTTTCAAAGTAGATATTATACCAATGTTTCTGTGATTTTTGCTATCTGCAAACAAGTTTGCCCACAAACTTATATGTTACATCATGTGGCTCGCGTGCCAGAGAACTTTATAAAATAGTGTCACTTTATAAGATATACCTCCAAATGTGAGACCCGTTAGTCTACTCCTTTCTTCATGTGGTACCCATTTTGCTAACAATGAAAACATTGCTGGAAGTGCCATACCCTGCAAGAAAAAAATGGTAATCTAAATCGACAGTTCTTGAAATTGGTACTTAATAGTCATTATAGGTTATTATGTAATATTTTAACAAAGTGAGGGATTAGTAATGGACAACATGTAGTATGGATTGGCATACCATTCAGTACATAGTTACCAAGACCTTTAAGCTCTTTAGTATGAAAACCTGATCATCGGATTTGCATTTGATCCAAACCATTAAAAATAGGACGCAAAAACCTTTGCCTCGTTCCCAAATTCCGTACTTTACACTACAGAAAGCGAACAAAAACAAACACAAGACAAAGACATTACAGTCATGATGTGTGGAATTTACATCCAGAGTGTGGAGATAAATCTAAATTTATTTCTTACAAAAACAATGTTGTCTCTATTTTGCATTTTCACATTTAATATTCCCAAAACATGCATGTATAATTAACTGGCCTTGTTTTCACGTAGAGTTTCTTGTTAACAATTTTTGTCCAAGATGTTTACAAATGTCTTACTTAAAATGATAACCATGAGAAGGACTATTTTTATCTGTTTTCAATTTGTAAACATGTGCATTCCAAATACCAGACTATTTCTAAGAATAAATCTTACTAACCACAATATAAAATGACAAGAATGGCAAATCCATTTTTTATGAAAAGGTACCTTAATAGAATATTTCTTTATTATTTTCAAATTACTCATAAATTAATTAATTTAACATGCTATATATGACATTGTTTAATGACTTGAGTTGTTAATTTAACTATTATGGATATGAAACCCTTGAAGTTCTTACCATGGACTTATAACTTAAAGTTAAGTGGTTTTTTGTATTGTTTTCCTAATCACAAATAAGACATGTGCACGCCTTTACTTGTAACATGAAAACAAGTATATTATCTCTAATCGTGAGTGATACAAATGCATTTTGGAATTTTTACCTGTATATACATATGCATTATAAAAATTATAAATAAATAATGTTTACCTGTGATAGTCCACAGATCACTCTTAAGGCTATCAGTAACTTGACATCGTAATATGCAGCAGGTGGCACCAAAATCGAAACAAGAGCAGAAACGAAAATGCCAATGCCAAATGTCCATTTGCCACCAAACCGGTCAGCTATCATTCCACCAGGAATTTGTCCAAAGACATTTCCCCAGAAATAACAACTTAAAATGATGCCACGAGTCGTTTCATCCCAAAGAAATGGTCCGTCCTACGGATGCAAAAGATTTGAATTAAACATTATGTAATTCTTGATGAACTTTATAATTTTTGATGAACGTACTTTATCTTGATATATGGGCGTGTCTGTGGTTGGTACTTTTGGTGTTGGGAGTCTGCAGACGTCTGTTGTGCTGTTACTTGGTACGATTATAGCAGAACTATTAACCATAGCTACTATGGCAATACTTAGATTTAATCTCAAGGTGTTTGCATTGAAGACTCCTATTCCAGCTAATAAGGCCACTAATACGCGAATTGGAAAATAACCTAAAAAGTAAAAAAAACAAAAAAAATCAAACAATGGAAAATCATTTCTTATGCAATAAAGGTGCAATTCTTTATGGGGACTCGTGTATGTTTATCCTGTTGATAAGAGACATTTTTGAAATTGGGCAAATGATGAATTTTCATAGAAAACATGGAAAAGTTCGATAAACTTTGAGGTCTTTTTTTAAGAAATCGCAGTCCTCCAAAAATTTTCAAATTAAAATATGCCTAAAAACAACATGAAAACCACTTTTGATCATTGCATAACCGTACTGATTTACCAATAAATGAACAGTTAATGTTGCTTACTTATTGTGTTGGGACTAACAAGAGATTTAATCATTTACGATTTGTGATAAAAACACTATTGGATATATACGTGGTCTGTCTATATATTTCATTTAAATGCTTTCAAATATTATTCTATCAATATTCACAGACCAACAAACAACATTTTAAAATAATCCAAGCATGTTTAAACATGTATTGGCAGTATTGAAAATTACTTAGAAATTTTGACATGCTAATATTTGGCATTATTTCGAATATTATCTCTCAGTATAGTAATGCTTTATCCTTACTTTAATTTATATTTAACAGTCGCAATTTTGAAATTTTCAAACTAGAAACTAGATTGGGTCAGAATGTTATTTTAACAAGCAGTCATCCCATGATGCGTTCGATTCACATGACTATGAGTAAAAAAACTTGAGATTATTCAGGGTGCGTTTATCATCAAAAGTCAATAATGGGGTTTCAAATGGTAACAAATTCATTGACGTTTATCAAATCTACCATTACATTTAGGTCATGCATTTTATAGTTTAGCTGTACACCTTTTTTAAATTTTATTAATTTGATAAACATTATGCAGCAGTATAATATATACCATCTCAATTATCATTCGTTAGTATTCATCTGCTTTTATTAACCATTTTTTTTCTTCGAATTAGGCAGTAAAAATGAGCATATTATAAGCGGTTTTTTTCTGGAAGCCGGAAAAACGGAAATTGATTGAAAGTTAGTCATGACATATGCTTAACTATTAAACTTTCTCCTATTCAAAAATAATTACATGTTTAATTGCGGAACAGTTAAATATCGTTACTAAATTTCCTTTTAAAAATACCACCTTTTCTTCAATTTGACACACATAAAACTTTATCACAACTATACCACTGCATGTAATTATAGGTTCAGTGAAGTAGGACAAACTTTAATACGAAATCGCTGCCCAAGTTTGCTGAAGTTGTGATAATTATTTATCGCGTTTTTCATCATATCACGTTTTAATAATATAGGCCTACAACGTGCATTGGAGTCATGTTTATTCTAGGAAATGTTTAGCCCGTGTGCCGTTCATTAAACTAATTAATTATAGGTAGCTGGTTTGAGAAAATTGATTTCAGGTAGCTAAAACCTGGTTTTATGACAAATAATTGTTCTGCATATTTGAAAGCGTATAGTTTTGGACACAAACAACATTTATTTAATCATGCCATTATGTTGACGGTCAATTTTGGTGTTTAGAAAACAATAAATTACCCGCTGGTTTTAACGGAGTGCCATAATTATATGCAGACACATGCAGGAGGTGAAAAGTAGAGGTTACTTCTGAAGGTCTACTTGTTTATTAGCCGATTTTTTTATTTTTTATTCGCTGCTAATAAAAATATTACCTACTGATAAATGTATGAACATATAAGGGCTGCCAACTGCTATGAATTTAACAAAGTTTATTGGAGCAATTATTTTTTATATTCGTGATTTAAAAATGTATTAATAAAATACGAGATAAGTGATGCATAAAATGACAAAAATATATAAACAAAACAATAGAAAATTCAATTGGCAGCTAAATTACACTTATGCTCAGCAAAGATAAAATAATGATGGAAACTGATTTGGATTGAATCAAGCCTGTTTAAAAATTCATGTATGTCAGACAGAAATTTTACTGACAAAGGAGTTTCACCAAAACTTCGACAAGCACATTTTAAACGAAAAATTGAATGCAAAAACTTATTTTCAGAAAATATGAAATTATGATAGGACTTACATTTTGCATGTGTGACAATTTCCTTTGAATTGCTATCTTCAGTAGGTGTTTCGTCACTTAAAAGTCCAACATTTGACAAATCAACACTGTATTTGTGACCCAAAACTTTTTCTCTCAATAACTTCCAGGTCATTTTTAAAAATTGTCTTAACGTTTGAGATGTTGTTATATATTTGATACAAAGGGCGTGTTTTCATCAATGGAGAATATCCTCTAAATATGCGAATACACAATTAAACAATGGTAATCCTTGAAGTCCTGCCTCATTGATGATGTTCTAAACAGATTGAAACTATAAAATGATTATTGCTCTCCACAAAATTGAACCTTATATAGTGGGACCAAAGCCTCATTTCGTCTGCCTGACGTCATCTACGACTATTTCTTTAAAACACGAAGGCTTCCTTCTTTTGTTCTGCAATCTTATCACTGTTAAAATAACACGAGACTACCAATCTCTTCGTTTCTTTGAGTAACGTCATTCTGTACACATGACTAGTGCATAATGCCCTCCATGGCCTCTCTAGATTACAACATTTAGAACGACATGGTAACCCCCGTTTTCACGATTGGTACTGGAAACCCCAATTTTGGTGAAAAATGACCAGTTTCCACCTGAAATCTCCAGTATCAAAACATTGCTCGAACTGGAAATTTGCTGTATTGCTTCTTGTGTCCTTACTCTTGAAACTATCTGACCTGTGAACTGGTCATCACTGAAATCCATACATCCAGATTTCAATCAAGTATCATAGGACAGTATCAACGGAATTCTGGAAATATGAAACGCTGGATTTCCCCATAATTTTCAAAAATAATCGTTGACAAACTTTTTGACAATTAAGACTGTGACCATATAGGCAACGTACCTCCCTGACAGGGAGTCCCTGTCATCATACAGGAGGTCATCATACTGTACTACGATCGTAGAAAAAACATATAGTATCCATAAAACCAAACGCTTTTGTTTATTATCCATGTTTACTCAAGATGACCTTACAATTCCAGGGTGACGTAGATATATACGTTCAATAATCTTTTGACTTGTTGATTGAAAGAAATTCACGGTGAAATTTGTGAAGACCATGAATAACGATATATCCAAGGGATATTAGAGAGTTTGAGCCATTCAACGTTAACGAAACGATAACGTAGGCTGGCTCAAACTCTCTATTCACAAGCAATTGAACTTAACGTTACTTTCACCACTTCAATCATTAGACACAACAGACACAGAAAGTAGTTTAAAATATTTTAAGGATGACAGAATGTAAAATACTTAAGGCGTAGACAAATACTTAAAATGCATTTTAAGTATAATTGAATGTTTACAGTTAAGTAATTGAACGCATACACTGTATGTAAACTTAAAATTCTTCAGGAATGCTTTTATCTAAAATAATGGCAAAGTTAAAAATTAGAAATGCATTTTAAAAGACCATGTAAACGGTTCTATACTTTGACTATCTGTATTTTCACATACTATGTAATTGGGCCAGTTTGACTTTAGTTGGAGGATAATAATTTTTAAGAATACCAACTTTTTTGTGTTGATAAATTTGGAGAGAAAAGTTCGCCTCTGTGTTGCACCCACTTTCACATTTCACATTCAGAGGTGGGGTAGTTTTTATTGATACCCATAAAAAGTATATGGACTTGAACGCTCAATAAACTTTGTATGATTAGTTTTTTATTTGAAGATCAAAGACAAAAAAGTCGCATTTAATACAAGGATGAAATGCAATTGCAATCAAATTAGCTACTGTACTCGATAACGGCTTAATTTGCACATTAGATAACTTTATTTCACAAAATGCACTGCTTCAAGGATGTGTAATTAAATCCTATTTAGATAATACGTTAAATAGTTGATAGTTAAAGGGCAATTTATACAATAAATTGTGAATTGGTATAAATTTAATGCTTTTTTTCATTTAGGGATAAAACTTCAAATTTCTCTAATTCTAGCACACTTGTAAGCATAAATTATGAATGGAAAATAACTATATGATATATTTTCTACGAATGGTTTTAGCATTGAGTAATCCATGACTTGCTCAGAAAATCCGCAATTTCATGTTTTGACCGCTCTCTGCTGCTTTAACAATAAACATAGATAAGGAAATACTGATGTGAAAAATAAACATTTCCTCTCCCTTATCAATGAAAAGGTCCCATCAGAATTGCCTTGTTTTGGGTTGAATATTCTAGTTAAACTCACGATTTTAAATCTTGCTGATTCCTGTTGTAAACATGTTATGTAAACATAGACAGGAAATTTGTATTAAAATTACATTAACCGTATGTTAATATTATACTTGTTTGTATTAGTTAAAGGAAAACTTAAAATCAAAATGGATAGTGTTATATATTTTTTTTTTCTGTTTTAATAGCTGTGGTCACGGAATGAATTTCATCCTAGCCAATTCTGATAAAATTTATTGAAGTGCGCATGCGCAAACGCTAGCTTCATGACAATTGGCTAATCGTTGAGGATACGCACATTTACATTTGTGTAAATTCTATTCAACTCTGTTTTAAGCTAGGATGAAATAGATTCGGCGACCACAGCTATATTATTGACTTGGACATTTTTTAAACTTTAATCTAGATTTAAATTTCGCGCCACAAAAGTAAAATCGCTGCAAATAAACGTCCATTACACGAAGCGCCGTTAAGAAAATCAACCTTTCCTTGAATGGAGCACGTGTCGTGTGTGCATTTTAACTAGTGCATTTGCGTTGTAGGCTGGAGTTGACCAAGTTCTCAACACGTTTTGTTTCCCAGATAGTTTATTTTGTTACTGGTTTTAGTCAAAGAACTCCAGTTTAATACGTCGATCATGGGGAAGCCAAGAGGGTAAGTGCAGTCAAGAAAATCTATAAACAAACGTTGGAATGTATACAGGCCTAATGTTTTAATATTGTCAATATGCAGTGGTAGACGTCAGCGTCCTCCCAGACAGAAGCCCTTAGATTCCGATGAGGAATTTGCGGATGTAGCAGATCCTGATCCAAAGTCCAGGAGTTATGTTTACGATGAAATAGACGAGTTCCACGCCGACAAGGAGAAGGTACGGTTCAGCTTCAACTAGTTAAATTCTTTAGCAGCATGGACCACTTCAGTTTGTTTTTAAGTTGCCAAATGCGATACTATAGTCTGCACTATGAATTTTCTGACCTAAATCTATTGTTACATGGCATTAATTCAGTGTGTCCTATGATGTTAACATTCATCACATTTTTTATTGTTTACCAAATCAGACAAGCACTTCGTGATTTAATTCATGCTTGCCAAAAATACAAGTGCAGTTTGAACATTGTATTTTTACTATAAAAGGGAAATGATTGGTTGACCGGTACCAAATACAAGCGACCGAGTCAATATTTTAAATATTTAATTGATGTAATTTTGATTTTCAGGTGCTTCTGGATGCCGGCAGACAACAGCGGACCGTGGCAATTTCAGATGATGTATTACTTTTATTTATTTTTATATATTGTGCTATATCTACAATTTGTATTGCATTCATATTTCTAATACATGTTCCCACTTTAAAGGAAGAGATTTACGGCGTTGGAGTTTCGGATAGCGATGATGATTATGGCAGTATATCAAAACAGAAAAAAGCCGATATGGATAGTGACCTGGAGGAAGATGATGACGATGGTGAATTTGGATGCTTGTATGGATTTTGTGTGCTTTAGAAATTATTTGATGCTAATTCTGTTAACATTTTTGTACGACAGATTTGCCAAACATGCAGGCATGGGGAAAAAGAAAAGCTACCTACTACAATACTGATTTTGTGGACAAGGATTATGGAGGTAATGCTTTTACTGATATTTACCTGAATATTGATATGCGGATAGATATTTTTAACTGAGAGATTTTTCATTGGAATTTTAAGGCTATGGTGAATCTGATAACGAGATGGCAGAAGCTGAAGAGAAAGAAGCAAGGGCTCTACAGCAGAAAATGGCTGAGCAAATGGACGAGTTTGATTTTGGTTTAGATCAGTTTCAAGTGAGTGAAGATTTTCCCTGTGAAATTTCGTCACTTTGAACACGATGATTTAAAAATTCTGTCCATTTTCAGGTGCAGAAAAAAGATAAGACTAGCAAGCTCGAGACAAAAGTGGAAAAGGACTTTTCAAAAATGTCCAAACGGGAAAAACTGGAAGTAAATAGCTTTATTATTTGTTATTTTCAATTGCAAGAACCTTCTGCTGCAAGTGATCTTGTGTTAACTTTTAGTGTTTTTAACTTTGTGACAGATTTTGAAAAGGGAATCCCCAGAATTGATAAATATAATGGAAGATTTCAAACTCAAGGTAAACATCGTGCATTATTGCTACGGTGCAATTATTTTTTAAACATGTTTTTGATAGTTTTAATTTTCTTGTAGCTCTCCGAGATGCAAAATCGCATTCAGCCGTTGTTTGAATTGTTAAAGAATGGAGAATTACCTGCGGGTCCTAGTGCAGATTATGTCAATATTAAATACCAGCTGATTTTAAAGTAAGTTAGGCGTTATGAGAAACATCACATGTCCTTTAATTTTATGTGTGGTTTAATTGATGGGTATTATTGTTATCATTTTTTAGTTATTGCACCAATGTGTGCTTCTATCTGACGTTAAAAGCTAAAAGGGTTCCATTAATGCATCATCCAATAATCAAAAGATTAATTTCCTATAGACAGGTAGGTAAGAGTTTTGGTCAGTTTTGATCACCGTATCCTCATAAAAAAATAGTTTGCCGTATTTTTTGCATATTATTTGAACAGTTAATGAAAGAATTGGAACCTCTGGATGAAAAACTAGCCCCAGACATAAATGCTCTTTTGGAATGTTTGGACTCTGGAGAAAATGTCGGCGCCTTAATTAATAAAATGGGAAATAAAACTGAAACGAGGTAATATATTAAAAATCATAATTCCTCTACAGGATATATTTTATTGATAGAAACTGACACTAATTGTACCTTCTTTTATTTTGAAAATGCAGGAAAAAATTAAATGTACTCCTCAAAAGTGATGCCAAGGCTAAGGAAAAATCCGATGAAGCGCTTGCCAAGGACGAAAAGCCAAAAAGTATATTGAAAACTAAAAAAGACGATCGGATGGAAACCGAAGATGAAAAGAATGCGCTAGAGTTGTACGGGCTAATGAAAGCAGGGCATAAGCGCAAGAAGGGCAATGAAACCGATGAAGATGATTTGTCTGATGCTGAATCTGAAGAACAGGACAAGAGTCACGAGTGAGTCAAGTTATTTTAAAAACGTCGTTTTAAAATTGAGATGATTTTATATTCATTCCAATCCTTTTTCATCCTTTAGCGCCAATGATTTGAATGATGTGAATGATGGTATGCTAGCTGAGGAGTTGGATGAACCACTTGGCAAGAGAGGAATCACTTACCAGGTAAACTTAATGTCAATTTGCGCCATCGTGAATATTGTTTGAAAGTCCGACCAAATATTCTGAACATTCCCTTTTTTAGATTGCCAAAAACAAAGGTCTTACTCCTTATCGCAAAAAAGAGGTACGTAATCCCAGAGTGAAGAACCGAATGAAGTACCGAAAGGCAAAAATCCGCCGCAAGGGACAAGTACGCGAATCAAGAAAGGAGCTGGCAAAATACGATGGCGAGATTTCAGGAATCAAAGCAACTTCTTCACGCTCTATAAAATTGAAATAAATATTACAGTTTCAAACTTAGAACTATGGTTTTTAATTAATTAATGGTATGCTTTAGCGGTGTTGCTTGCAGTAAAAGCTGTTTATCAAGCTATCGTCTGCTTCTGCCGTCTTCGCTCCTTATCAAAGTTAAGTTCTGGTAATTTTGTATTTATTTATGTATAAGATTTGGAGATGGGGACGCATTAATTAAATTTTAGTATAGTATATTCCTTGGTATGGTATATTGATTAGTTTCATCCCTTGGGAATGGATTAATGACGAATATATTGTAGAGAACCTCTACAATTTGTACTTATTTGTCTTTTTAAAAAAAAAATATTGTGTAATAATTTTAAAGCCCTGTACAGACCAGGTGAGACCAGATCCCAAATTTCCTTCGAAAATAGTGCAAAAAATGGTGTCATTCCATCCTTGGGAAAGGAATGGCACCAAACAGCGCTGTTTTCGGAGGATTTGAATCTGCACTTGTGGACGGAACCAAATTTTGGGAAATTGGTTCCAAATGTGGGCACAAATTCGCATCCTTTGAAATCGTGTTTGCGGCTGGCTCGTGTGAAGAACGCTGTTTTGCATATGGTGAATAGTTTTCAAGCTATGTCTAGAGGAAATAACATGACTTGTGTTTTTGTCATGTTTTTATTTGTGTTGTAAAGACTTTTATTAATTCAAGTAGAAGTTATTTGCATAATTTTAAATCATAACAAATGTGGAACCGTGCAGACTGGTAAAGCTAATAAAAAACTAAAAAAAAATTACAATAATTAATAAATAAACAAAGGACTGGGACGTCAGGAAGTCTGAGGAGGTGGACACCAATGACTAGTCTTAACCTTGAAATAGCTGCTTTGTGTAATATGGTTTTAAAATCAGTTTATGAACAACGAAATTAGTATAAAAAAGTTTTATTGTTTACAAAATTAAAAAAACATGATAGATGGCGTGCAAAGACGAAGTTCGCAATGCTAATTGGGAAATTCCGCGGGATATAACATTTTTTCAATCCAGTTCATCATTTGCCAGCGGCAGGAACGTACACCCAGTCTGTGAAACAAAATCTAAATTAATCACCACACAAAGCTGAATTTTACATTCCGCAAACAGTATCGTAATCTGATTGTAAAATAACTTACTGCAACAGTACCAGTTTATGAATATACAGCAGCCAAAGTAACTGAAGGCCTCCACGCACTCATCGCATGGAAATGGTAAATAGACACGTGGTTCAACTTTAAATGGTCTTGTTCTTGTGAGGTTTTCGGAAATCGTGTTGGCATTTAAAGTCTCAGGAAAAAGGATCAATCCCACCAAAAGCGCAAGAAATACACGAGTTAGGACCATGCTTCTGTTTTGAGTATAAATTGTCCTACTCCAACAAAAAAAGACCAGTAATTAGAAGACGTGCGCAATTGAAAGTGCCCATTGGAAAGTTTTAATAGAGCGAATGTCAACGTAAAGCATGAATGCACATTAAAAAAAGAGAAGGTAAGGATCAGTTTATTGTTTACTTGTTTTTTATTATACATATATATTAGAGATTGCTTTGAATTTGAAATATTCATTATAAGAGGTTAGGCTTAATTTTAATGGCGACTGATAAAAATTAAGGTATTTAGGAGTCCTGTTGCTTGACCTTGATTTGTATGATAGATGGGAATCTAGCCAGTTATGTTGGTCACGTGGTCCCTTAACCAACATGTTGGCGCCAAAACCAGGTGCCTGTGCATGCATGTTTTTGTTCATGACGCAATAAGGTTTTCATCCATATGTAAATTTGCATTACAAACTCCCAATTTTTTTGAAAGTATATCCAAGGTCAGAGGTTGATATTCCATACGATTTCTCATTGGCTCATTTTGAGCCCTTCATTGGAAAATCGTCCCACATTTAACCTTTCCCACCAGTACACGTCAAAAAGCGCTCTAGATCCTGCCAATCAGTGGATCAACTTTGGCGGGAAAGAATACATTCTTTAAAACATTCTTTTACACTTATTGAGTGTCATTGACTGATAAAACAGATTCCAGAGTTTATGACGCATAAGAAAAGGTTTACCCACTTTATATGCTGTCAAGTAATTATGGCTGTTATTTCTAAAAAATATAATTTTGGGCAACTCCTGACAATAATAATATAGTTAATAAGAGTGTTCCTAGACTAAAGATTTTAGAATAATTCAATTGACAACAAGACTAATGTGGGATTGTAGACTCATTACGTTTTTATGGAATTGTATTCCTGTTTCAAGAGTGGCCAAGGTGTAAATGAAACAAGACAATGATTATATTTTAACTTACCGCTTGGAAAGTGAAATATGGTGTCACACGAGATTTGTCAGCACCAGTTCTATATATGCATTTAGTATATAATGCATACTGTACTTGCTAATGATAGTTTATTTCGTTTTATAACCATACGAGTTTTGCCTATAAGCACTAAATAATAATGAAAAGCAACAAGCTACTGTCTGTAAACTGTGTATAGTAATAAGGAAACAAACTACAATATGAATAGAATATTGTATCAAATTGGTGCAATATATTATACTTTTTCGGTAATTTATTACAGTCGAAAAAGTTGTGTGTAAATAATTTATGCTCGTATAAACAAGATGCAAACTGCATACACGCGCTGTGAAATATGCTTATTTTCTTTTATTACATTACAGAAATGAAAAGTATAGATAAACTATAATTATGATCTAATCAATACTAAGAACTAAATTGTTTGACATTTAACGACGGCCGACTGGTGCAACTGTTGCACGGGTTGTTGTGGCTGCAGTCACACCTATGTATGTATGAAAATTGATATTGTTTAAAATGCAGTGTAATTGTGATTGCAGATAATATTGGTTGCAGAACTTATAGCTTTCTAGATAGGCTAATTTAGAATCACGTTTATAAATAATTGCACTCACCACAACATTGATAGTTTTTGAAGCAGCATATTTGAGCTCCATATTGCCCCAGACACTGGTTGCAATTCACCCAGAAAAAGAAAAATCGTTTCTGAATTTGATGCTGGACTAGTTCCGATTCACTGCTGTGACTCAGATTGCATATTGCAATAACCAGAACAAGCAAAATACAAATGTAAACTTTCATCCTGTAGTGTCTGAAAACGAATATGATATTCGTGATTTTCAAAGAAATCTATTTTTGCAAACGATGACATTATAAAAAACTAGATATTGGCATAACTTTATATTTTTAAAACGACTAATTTATCTAAGTTACTAATATATTTTTGATATGCTAAGTAGTATTTACTCACATGTACAATCCGAATTAGTTGATGAATCGACTAGGATGCACCTTTTCGTGATCAATTTTATAATATAAAGTTCCAATATCGCTGCGTTAGTATCCTTTTATATCATCCGTATATCCTGTTACTCCTGTACGTGCAATACTTCATTATTCGTAGTTGTGACACATTATCACATTTTCATAAATCTCGTGATACTACTTGTATACTTTTTATACAATTTTCGAATCAAGACTATGTCATTGCCAACTTATCAGTCAACAATAATTGGAGCAAAGAGCTCTTTTACATACATATTTCTATGAAGATATTGAAGTTGTCGTATGTTATGAAATTTCCAGTAAAATGAACAACGCGGTGAAGGTGACAAATATTGTATATTATTAATAAATGTCAATTTGGCATTTCTATATATAATTGGGTATTTGTAATTCTTACCACATTCGGTACATCTGTTCGCATAAATCGCAACAGTGATTTCCTGAAAGTCTATTGAAAGCTTTAAATTTTCGAACTTCCTATTCTGGTTTTCATTATTTACACATGTTTTATTCAGTTTTCACCCTTTTATTAATGGTGACATTATGGAAGCTCACAAATGGCAACCTTGGCTAGAGAGTGAAACCTGAATGGGATGTTTGCATCAGTTTTTTGTCCTTGTTCAAAATTTAATATAAGCCTTCCAGGGACACTACAAATGAAATGGGTGTCCCCAAATTCTTCTGTAGCTATACCCACTCATGGGGGCAATCTCTACATATATATATATAAATTATGTATTATACAAACTTATCATGGCTGTTGCTTTTTGATTCGTTGATTGATCATTACAAATTCCATCTTCCCATCCATGTTTATCACCATTTCAAGAAGTTCTGAATATTAGTTTATTAGTCTTTATTTATTAATACTTCATTGTATATTAAAATAAATGTACAGTACATTTCAAAGTAAGACACAGTAACAAACTATTTCAATTGCTGCCCTCAGTCAGCGAAGAAAGTCATTCAAGTAAAATCACTTATCTAATGTCGTAAATTAATTTTTTGTGTGATATTTGTGATATTCTTTTAACGACATTTTTATTGCCATAATATGGTGGAATTCTGGTTAAATTTAACAACTTCACTAATCTTTCAAGTTTGACTCTGTCGTCGTCGTTGTTTTTCTTCTCCGTATTAGTTTTGCTATAAAATAAATACAAATACCATTTTACAGCTATAGTTAGTAATTTATGCAAAACAAGATTAATAGGATGTCAAACAGATTTACAATTGATTGATACAATAATATTATACTTACCACAACATTTAGTGTTCAGTATGCAGCACATCCATGGCTCGTAGATTTCTAGACAAACATCGCATTTAATCCCGGATTTTTGTAAGGGTAGACTTAAAAATGGGATTAGTATTTTGTTGATCGTTGACAACCCCTGATCAACATTAACTGCGTTTTCATTTTCACCATTGCATGTGACAGATATCAGAATGACGAGGAAAACAGTCGCAGTTGAGAAATTCATTTCGAAGCAAATCTTGTGTGATATCTTAAAACAAAAGAATGTTACATATTACTTATACATTTGATTTGAAACCGCGAGATACTACGTACATAATGTATTACAGATGTGTAAACAATAATCCAACTTAAATTTAGGTTTTAAGATGATTTTTCTTTTCACCTCTTTTGATTTTCAACGGGTAAGCCTCGTTGGACAACCCTGTTCTACATTAGAAGGTAGTTATAATGTAGATGATTAATAACATACCCAAATTTTCTTCTGAAATTTTCGTTATTTAGCAAGGAAGGCAACTGGTATTTTAGGTTTTATTTTGATTTGTCTTCTTTTTTATACAGTGAGAAAAATGGCAAAACATATCCTTATTGCACATGAGCCGTTTGCTATGCAGCATACATGTATATACACGAGTTTATTACACAAACTCTATATATATGTGTATATGTATATATATATATATATATATATAAATAAAAATATGTTCAATACGGAAGTGCTTGTTGTTTCACATGGGGGTACAACGTGCCGAAATTGCTTTTCTGGTCTCCAGCGTTGTTAAAAATCATTTCGAAAAATAATCCAAATGATTTAACAAGAATAATTTCTGGACACATATTTTTTTGCATAATTCATGAAATTCTGCATGAATGCAGTTCGAGTACCAAGTTGCAAGACAGTCATTGTTGTTTTAGTTCCCCAATATTTCTAAGTTTCAAGAAACTCGTGAATTCCATTCTACAAGTCAATTGTAAATAGAAAGGAAGCTAGTAGTAAATCTTGATATACGTAGAGCAAATTACTTTATTCAAAATTATTTAATTTAATTTTAGCATCTTAAGTTTTCAGTGTCGCTTACCTTTCAGTTACTTAAACGTTTAAGTTTGATAAAACACAATACAATTTGGGGAAGTTTTAGTATAATCTATTTCGAAGTACGAAATCTGAGGTAGGGCTGGTCCAAATTAGTAATTAGGATATTCGAGGTTCCTTTGCCATATCGGTTATATTTCTGAGTCTGCTATCCTGAATTTGGTTTCGACTTGTCTCTCTTTTATTCTCGATTTCTACAAGCTTGGCATTTTCCGTAACCTGGATTATTTAGTGAAGCACTTATTCGTCATATCATACATATACGTACATAGTTTCCATGGTGTATAACCTACATGTATATGCAGATAAAATATAAATAAGACAAACTAGCATTTCGGTATGTAACAAATAATGTATTCAATTACAAACAAGTATTGTCGTATTCCATAACATACAAACTACCGATGACAGTGTTTTTTAACCTTTTTTAACTCACTGTACTCAAAATGATGCTTAAAATTCTCGCGGCACACCGAATGTTTTTCAAGGGGAAATTTTCTTAATTTTTTAAATAAAATAAAGAAAAATTACGTTTTTAATAAAATAACCCATATGAACGTTTTTAATGCTTTGTATTCACAATTATATAGTATTAATGATCTTCATCTGGCATTCAGTAATAATGTCGAAAACCCTAGATGTTTCCTGTATTTTGTTTAGTAATTTCATATTTGTCCCAAGCTTGTTTTTAATTACATAAAACAATGATATTACAAACAATGCGTTCACACTGCAATGTGCATGTATACTATAGTTTAAATATTTCCTTTTTATATTTAGCCTGGAATACTATTTCAATATAATGTAGAATTTCACACGTAGGTGCCAAATTCAATTTGAAGTAACTAACTTTCACCAGAGGAGCACGTTTTTCATGTGCTCCATCAGTTTTCTATACTAGTAGTAGTGATATTCCTGTACCGAAAGTCCTGTAGAAAGCAAATAATGCACCTGACGAAGGTCTAGCTCGGTCAAAATAAACACATGGTTTGAAAAAAAAAAATCGCAATAAAAGAATAGTATCAAAAATAATCAAAATTTTAACATTCCATTTCAAACGCCTTTTGTTGAATTATGCAATTTTTCGTGATTAAGGCTTTTCTTAATGAAATTTGAATGTGGCAAAGTTACAATAAGGAATTCCCAACTTAATATGCCTGTCAACCTATTTGATATTGTTATTAGGCCATCATCTTTCATAATGTTATCCCAGTTGCGCAGAAAAAATGCTTCTACATGATCTATTATACTACTAACTGCTAACGTTTGAAAATAATTAGCTGAAAATTACCTCATGAGAAAGTGTTTATTTTATTTATTTGTTTTATTCATTTTTTTTCTAAATGCATAGAAATACATCCAATTCATTATTAAAAGAATAACGGTTTAGGATTATAGTACCAAGCTTGGTCTTCAAAACACGTGGATTACAATATCGATTCCAAAGGTTGTTGCTTTTGTCACTACAGCATATTACTTTCCCGGTGCCGGTCCCGGTGCCGGTGCCGGTGCCGGTGCCGGTGCCGGTGCCGGTGCCGGTGCCGGTGTTGTCGGTGTTGTTACTGGTTTGGTGAGCAAGCCTGAAATGAGTTTTATTTATTAATTGTATTACATTTTGATGAACCTTTGATGTTTATTTTGTATGGAACATAGAACACGTCTGCATATCGACAGTTAGCCACTGGTATTATCAGTCTGGTTACCGTATTGTTCATGATTGGTATAACATTTTGAACATGCTACGATTCTCACACTCTTTACTTTTAAGTGTGACTATATCCTAATTTCATCTCATGTAGCCAAATTTAATTTTTTACTGTAATCTGGTTCTTATGGTTACTAGCAATCGTTATTTAGTTTGGACGCAAGGATTATCCTAAGAATACCTTTTTTAAAAATGTTCAGACAACTATCTTTCAACTTACCACAGCACTTGACATTTCTCAAACAGCACACCCAAGGTTCATAAAGTGATTGGCATCCATAGCAGTCCATTTTGAAAAAAGCTAGTCGTTCCATTCCAATGGGTTTAATTTCGTCATTCTCCATATTATCAAGGCCTTTGCTTCCCATCAGAAGTGTAGATAAAACAAGGAGAATGCACCAACACAACATTTTGCTTCTAAAGCTAAAAATCATCAAGTTGAAATTAGATGAACATGTTGAATTGTGTAGACAGCCAAAAGTACTTACAGATATTTCCTGCTAAATGTAAATGCTTGCTGATTTCAGAGATCACACTGAAGATTTGATGTTGGATTCATCTACAGGACACTATTTATACTTTTTACCTAAAGAACACTTCTATCAGTTTTGTTTGGGGATTTTTCTGTGACCTAGATGCTGTCCACTTTATTGGTCCTTCAATAAACTTTCTCTGCTGCATTATGCAATAAATCACACAATACTTATTGGTTCAGGTCAAGTATTGAATAAGTCATACAATGCGAACGTTTATTACATTAGGTTTATATCCAGTATTTTATCCAGAATAATCTTCTTTAAACAATCTGCATTTGGTTGCTTTATTGCCATTCATATATTATACGAAGACGTATAACACAAATAAGAATCACAGATGGCTCTGATTCCATGTTTTTTATGTATATCCGGATTATATATTGTATTATACAAATATAATGCATATCATATTTATGATGGAACATCATATAAAATCTGTATGGGTAGCGGATACGCTATTGGTTTTTCAAAAATGAGACTAGGGTTCGATTTCGCGGTTTTCCACAATTGTTTCCATACACATTCTTCGTATCTACTGCTCCTCCCCTCTCCCAAAACATAAACCCCTAATTCCAATTGCTAGATGGGCTGAGTCCTAAATGCATATTAGCTTAAGTTTCTCTTAGACATGCTCAAA
The DNA here is from genome assembly GCA_033995625.1 of Ophyiulus pilosus. Classification (NCBI taxonomy): domain Eukaryota; kingdom Metazoa; phylum Arthropoda; class Diplopoda; order Julida; family Julidae; genus Ophyiulus; species Ophyiulus pilosus. Next base: position 29,378 of record JAUJYV010000410.1, read on the forward strand.
AGTATCATGCATGGATCGTCACAACAGTGTTACTTCATAGAAGGCAGACTATTCGCTGATATCACTAACATGTTAGGTAGTCAATGTTCTATGTTGAACATTTTAAAATTGTTTATCATGTTATTTTAGTGGCAAACTAAGATTATTTAGGTCTTGACTTGCATGTTTCTATAACGAATTTATTGTAAATATATATTTTTTCTAATTTCAAAACTTAAAATATGAAGTAAATTTTGAGAAACTTACTATAAACTTTATTGAATATTTAATTAATTGTAAAACTTGCTGGTAAAATAGTATATAGTTGGTTATTCGTTTGGTTGGTTGACATTAACTAGTATATTGTGAATTCCAATGTTGAATTTCTTACTTCAATACTTCATGTGACCAAAACTAAATATTCAGAATTTGTTGATCACCGTTTTCTAAAGTCCATATATTTATAACGTATGAGTAAGAATAACAAAAAAATGTAATATTGGAAAAAAAAGTTTATTCAAAATTTTCATTATTTTCAATTGCGGGGATGAAAACTATGAAACTATCGGAAGCGAAATTTTCGTAAAATGTAGTCCTCGTAACTTCATCTTCTGAAAAAATAAATGCTATCCTCTCTTATCGGTAATGAAATTCCTTATTTTAAGTTGTAGGAATCTAAAGTACTGCATTAAAATATTAAACAAAAGTTGTTAATACCGAATATAAAATTCAGTAAACAATAATAAAAACATGTACAAATACTTTGTCAGTTAAATCATTGTCGTTTATTTTAAATAGTTTTCTGCAATAACATTATTTCACTTGTCTTGAAATATGGCTTCATCGCCATCGAATCTATACTCTATATCTTCAGAAAAGGGTTGTTTAGCAGAAGTGCAAGGCACGGAAATTGTCCTGCAAGAAAAATTTGCATATTATAAAATATAGATACCGTATACATGCATGAATACTTATGTTGTAATGGATGTATGGCACATACCTGAATTGCAGCATATGGTGTTCAAACAACATGACCATTCTTGTGTAAAAATAAATGTCAATATTGGACAATCTACAGGCAAAGACATTCTGTTTTCAATTTGAATATTATTGCTGTCTTTAAAATCGGCTTTTTCAACAACTGCAGCCTGATTTGTGTTACACAGCATAAGAAATGTTACTGCACATACTATCAATATAGCCATCGTGAATTTCATGTTGATGAACGTTCTGTAAATATTTATACAAAATTAAGACAGCTTAAGAATTTATCAATAGCTGGTAATTAAAATGGAATATTATATCCTATTTGGATTGACATTAAGGTGCGATCACAGTTACACATACCTGAGATTGGCAGACGAAAATGCTGTGACTTTGCAATTCTAGATTCTTATATATATATACTTTCTGCGTCAAAATTCAGACACATGTAAATTATGCTTACAGTATATTTAAATTACTACAGTATAACAGTTAAATTAGTAGTATTTAACAAGTCAATCCATAAAGTTTGATAATTCCTTCGTCATGTTGCTACCACATCCGCAGCTTATATTCATTGCCAAACTATAAATTTTGGGTTTCTTTACCATACTACAAGTGAGTCAGAAAACTTAAACCTGCAATGAATATCCAATTTCAAATATGTTACAATAAATATGATATAATAAATGTGGTACAATTTATGATTATTGAATGAAAATAACTATATGATTATACTTTGTAAATTTAAATGGAAAAATTGGCACTCTGTCATAAAACACGTCAAAGGAATAGCTTCAACAATGTGAATTTCAATAAGGTGCAATAAATAATTTAGTAGTCGTTATTTAACATTTCAATTTATCTGAAATTGTGATATACAAACCTTATCGATCTATCTTTAAAATGATGTGATGGTATTGTGTTAATGTGGAAGTTTTCGAGAAACTAGCATTTATTGCCTAGGCTATTGACAATAAGTAATGCAAGTTATAAGTAATATAAGTTATAGCATAGTAATAATTCATTTTCAATCTTTATTTCTTCACACATCATGTGTTCAACCAGCTTCACAAAATAATGAATTCTTTGAACTGCTGTCAGTGTAATAAAGGGAAAGCAGGATTAAATTTAGTATATTTCACTCAAAATTTCAATTCCAAAACTATTTCTTTTTCCTGAACATCAGTTCATTCATAGATTTCATGCAATATGCTTACTTTTTAATGTGTTCTCTTCATCCATTATCATCATCCATAATGGTCTTATTTTATTTATTCATTTAGTAATTCTAATATAGCTTAGTATTTTCAAGAAATAAGTGTAAAAGACATCGAATAGTTTATGTTAACTTTATTTAAAAAATATATACACTGCAGTTTCCTATTGTTAAATTTGATTTTTAAAAATTATATAAGATGTTTAAAACTTGATATGTATACTAGTTTCTGAGAGTATAAACATATTCTTAAAATGACACTCAGTTATTGAATGTTCTGCAACATTTTTTGCAAAAATTCCCATATTTTAAGTTTACAATTTTCCTTTAGAAGATCATAGAAATATATAATCAAAATGAACCTAAAAAACTAACAAATAATAGCACGGATTTCAAATAAGTTTTAAAATAACTTCTTTTATTTCAATATTCTACAATAATAAGTCATATTGCAGGAATTTGTCCAGAATTTCATCATTTCATCAGGAAAGGCGTTGTTTTATGTGAAGTATTTAAACAATAACGAAAGGAAAGGAATGTCACCTGTGAAAAAAACAAAAAAACTTTTTAGTGAATATTATATGTGGTTACGTAATTAATTCCATCTTAGCTAAACACCGAATTGGATGGAATTTATGGAAACGTGCACAATTATCTACTCGATACATATCCACATTTACACAAATTCTATCCAACTCTGTTTTCAGCTAGGAGCAGGTTCGAAACTAAAGTTCAAGATACATGTAGAAGGCAAATGACAATAAACAATTCCCTGTAAACCTACCTGACACGCAACATGCTGAATATATAGAGCAACACGATTCACGACTAAATATAATATTGCATATGCGACAGTCAACAGCTATATTAAATCGCTTTTCACGTCCAGTGTTATATTTTCTGTTATCCGGTTCGGAGTTTTCGTCCACACTGACTTCGTCCACTGCATTAGGAATTTTGTCCACCTCAGCATAAATGATTTCAGTCCCTGTATTGTTTTTTTTAACTCCATTACCATTTTCGTCAAGGTTAATTTCTTCTACACCAAAAGAAGCATTGTGGACATTGGGCACTGATGCAGCTACTAATAGTATCAACAGCACTAGTTTCATGTCGATAAATTTCCTGAAAACATTAAACACGAGCGAATTTTAACACTTTTTAATGTCAAAAAAGATGCAATAATAAAATAACTTCTGATAACATTCGATTACCTGAAAATTTCTCTTGGTCTTACGATGGCGAAAGAGGAAGTGGAAGAATGTTGCTTGCAAGTTCCACGAATTTGTATATATACACATGACATGTTTATAAGGAAAATGACGCTATACAAATTGACTGCATGTTTAAAAATTATGACTGGCATTGAAAGTTTATGCTTAGCAATTTTGTTTATGATTATGGTTTTCTTTACAATAGAGAGTTTGAGCCAGCCAACGTTAACGAAACGATAACGATAGAGAAACAGCGCTGGCGGCCCGGAATGACATTGGAATGCCATGCTTCGCTTAGGGTAGTTCTTGGCATTCCGGGTCGCCAGCAGTGTTTATCGTTATCGTTTGGTTAACGTTGGCTGGCTCAAACTCTCTATTTATGGTATTAAGAAAACGTTTTTAGTTCCTATTTTTAAAGACTGTTACTGAAATGTTTGATTAGATATCAATGATGTTTATTGGAGCAATTTTAAATGAATCATATTTTGGTTGCTGAATGTTAAAAAGACACGAAATTCGCACTTCAAATAACCAAGGCCAATTTTTATAACTCAATATTATTTAGTTGAACACCAAATTGAATTGCACACCTGTTCAAAGCATAAACGTTCCTGAACTTCCATTACTTTCATGAAAGTTGCCTCGTACTTCTTCTGGATTTAATAAAACTACGATGGTTCCTGTAAATATGATAATTGAACCACATTTTCAGAAATTTAGTGGCACAGTTGGTGATTCGGTATGGGTTCAAAATCATATGATTAAGTTTTGAGGGTGTACGAATTAAATTCATAAAGTAATAATGCTAAAATTTCAAATATTCGAATATTGAATGTCACAGCAACCGGATTTGGCCCGCGGGCCATAATTTCCATCCTTTTTCCAATTAATGCATTTTAATGTCATAGAGGTACGTATCTGAATACAATACTTATTGGAATGCCATGTTGTATTCAGATACAATTAATATACCCAAATTGATGTTAAATGTTTTAACAAATAAAATAAGAGATCTTAAATTCTTTTATTCACTGTTTATTTCGTAATAATTAGTTTTATTCTAAGTTTGATGATGCATGATGTTCGCCATTGCTCTACCCAATGAATTTCACCACTAATGAAAGAAATGGAATTTCACCTGTAAAAATAAATATTTCATGTCATTTTACATGATCAACTAATCAATCAATGCAAGAAATTTAACGTTTCAGTAAAATATAAATAGTGTATGAAATGCTATGTTCAAAAAAGATAACGACAGCATACAAAGTGTTCACAATTTATCTATTACCTGATCTACAGCATTTCATGTTTATAGTACAGCAAAGCTCGTGACTTAACCATTGACCACACGAGTTGCAATCCCATGGTATACTAAGTCGCTTTTCATGATGATGGATAATATTGTCAACTTCCATATTATCAATTTTATTTACTTGGATAAGTTTTTTATCTACTTCAGCATAAGGAACGTAGGCATCATCTGCATTTGGAGGGCTCTTCTCTATGCTAAACTCATCCCTGTTTTGGATAAAATATGCATTGCTGTATTTAAATACAACTGCAAATAGCAGCATGATTGATAGCACAAGTTTCATTTTCTTAAATTATCTGAAAATTAAGCAGACAAGAGTTTAAATACTGTACAAGTGGCATTAATTACAACATAATCTTATTTTTTACCTGAAATGTTCACGACAATATTTCAACATGCAAATGTGTAGTGTGGCTTTCAATATAAGCATATATGTCCAATGTACGCTAAACTTTATACCGAAATTTAGCATATCCAGTTTCATAAAAACACCAGTCAACGAATAAAGTACTGATAATATACTATACTATTTCATATTACCCTTTATGGCTATTTATCAGAAATAGCAATGGCTTATTTTTTATTGACGCAAGTGGATTTTGAATGGATATTTTCACTTTACTTTAATGAGGAATTTATGAATTCATATAAACATTTATTGGATACAGTTTAATAGATGGCATTTTCTAGCATTATACCCTTTCCATATTACGAAAGACTTGGTAAAATTTCGAAACAGGAAAACGTATCTCTGTCACTTATTTTACAATCAGCAGCAACTGGCATCTGTTACAAAACTCTTGCAATATGGCTTCGGTTATACATTACAATGTTGTATTCTAACATGTTAATCAAACAACTCGGCATTTAGGCAATTAGGCATTTTTGTTACATTTGGAAAATGACTGATTCCAAACTTTCAAATGTTTAAAAATTCAAATTTTATGTTTGTACTTATTGTGATATGAACCTTTATCCGTTACTTAGACAAAAGTAGTATTGAGTTCATCTATCCAGTTTATTTTTCGTTGTAATTTGGGAATTTTTAGATTTAAAACATGGGACCTTGATTTCTGACAAATTTTACTATAGAGTACTCAAGCTGGTTTGAGTTGACTGAAATATTTATTGACATTTTTTGAAAGAATTTCTCTTAATGAACCAGACCTCGAAATTAAGTGCAGTCAAACTCATTCTGTTACAGACATTGTTCATGATAAAGCAAATGTCCCAATGCAACACTGTAATGAAAGTGTCAAATAAGTAACATTGAAAAACAAGCTTAGCTTATCTTTGTAATATGTTTATTTCGTCAGCATTTCATATCAGTAAACAACAACATACGTGGGTAATTTGAAACAGTGCGGCCCCAAGTCGCACATAAACATCTAAAATACTCGCGAAAATCCTTTACTGCATATCGTTTATTACGGTGTACACGGAGGTACCGCAGTTGGTTTATATCCTAAAAAGTAAATGTAATCCTCAGTTGTCTTCCTCTATTTTTTATACGAAACAAGCTTAAATAAAATAGCTTACCACAACAAAGAATATTTTTGAAACAACAAAAGATGCTTCCTAAGAATTGGTTTTCTGCTAAACATTTATCGCAGTTCTCCCAAAACATGAACAACTTATCTTCCCCGTTGTCTTCTGTTTCTTCGACCTCTGAAGAACTGACCAAAATAATGGACAGTACCAACAGCAAGACGACGAAAGCTTTCTTCATTGCTGAAAATTTTAAATGAAGTAAAACTGAAACTGTTAAAGTAAAACTAATTGTTACGTATTGAAAGGAAAAATGAGTAAAAATCTTAAAATTCAATAAAGATATACAGTGCACATACTCTGATATCAGCTTCAGTGTAGAGTATCGTTAAAATAAGAAATTGTACACCTTATATAATAACACACACATTTTATAAACATGTTGTCCAATGACGAATGTAAGTTTATATGGTTTATAGAATAGCTATGTACTCTATGACTCTTTATGTCATAAAGCTAGCTGTATCTATATGATATTCAAAGAATAAAATTAGGCTGATAGATCCGTGGGTATTTCTTGCTTGCAGTATTTCGTTTTTACAACCTTATTGTTATAACGTTTTAACATTATAACTAGTCACACAATGTAGGCTGCTGTTCAGTATATAATTTTTTTTTCTTGTTGTTGTGGACCAGTGGCGGCTCGTAGCTAAATTTAGCGGGAGTGCTGCAACAGTCGGCACTGCGGGAGCGACAGTGCTCTCTCTTCCTCACAGTCAAACTTCACGCCGCTGGAACTGTGAAGCGCACAGTTCCATACAAAGATTTTTATATAAACTGGGTGTCCCTAGTGGGGGATGGAGTAGTTATATATATATATATATATATATATAGTACAAGTTTAAAGAAATAATTAAAGAAAAAAGGACTCGTATTAAATTTTTGTGGAAATAGGGGGTGCTGCAGTTCCACAGTGCCTATACGTGAACCGTCACTGTTGTGGACACTCCCGTTTGGTGGGATATTTAAGGGTTCTGATATCGAAACCTGAGATCACCATCTTATTTTTCTCTTCCGTTTTGAATACTAAAGGTTGGTTCTGCCATCACAAAACTACCTTATGTTTAAACTGGCTAAAAGATTTTAATGGATTTTAATTTGTTTGGATTTTAATGTCTCTGAAATTTTCCATAATTTCAATGACTCGTTGTTCCCTTGACGACACTGGAAGAAAGTTTTGTTGCGCCACTATGTGTTTTTAGTGGATATCAAGGAATCAAAATGGGATTGTCCCACCAGCTGTTTCAGTTGACATGTTCTGGCGAATTATATGGTTTTCAGTTGAATGTATTGCAGTGTTTAGCACAATTTAACAAACATCCACTATTAGGTGCAATTTCAAAAATTAATTGCATTCAATTCACAAGTTTACAACTTGATGACTTTTTTACTATGTATACATTTCCAGATGTACATTTGCGAATATGTTCATTTATTACACATTTCACACATCGATTGCATGTGTATTGGTGTATTCGTTTCCACCCCCCATTACTTACGTTCTTTAGTTTCCTTTATTTTGTTCTACTCTATACTATTTTCGTCGAAAATTATATTCAATTTCAAGTAGCATTACTTTACGAATTACTTATTTTATTTAAAAAGTACAAATCATCCACAATATCGTATAAAAGTACAAAACGTTGAAAATGGTTTCCACTGAAATGAGGTCCTTACTTTCATCTCGAATCATCTGAATCATCTGGATTTTCGTCCGATGGCGAGGGAGTATCTGCAATATAAAATCTCATTAATACAGCAAAAGTAAATATATTTATAATTCCGGTAATTTAAAATCTTGGTTAAGATAAATGAAATGCACTGCAGGAATAAGAAGTAATTAAAATGAATCTGAACTGATATCAAACTATTAACAAAGTTACTAACAGCAACATATTAAGTGTTTAATACAACACTTGACGATGCCCTCCACTGGTCGACATTGTTCGCAAGTATCATAAGGCCATAGGAAAAATCTTTTTTCACGCCCTTTTCCATCAGTTTGAACGACAAACCCTTTGACCATTTGGTTGACCATCATGGTGCAAACAAGCAAAATGGCGAACATAGTTTTCATTTTTACTTGGCTTTTCTACGTGCCAAACTTTAAAAAAAATTAGAGATGTCTGATCTTCACAGAAGCCGATAAACACTGTGACGATGCATTTGCAAAAGTTGTCTGTTTATATATGTGAACATAGTCTGAACACATATTTGTTATAAATATAAGAAACTATTAAAACTATTCAATCTGATTTATTATCATACCTAACAAACAACATTGTAGGTCATCAATTTATTATCATGCCTAATAAACAACATTTGTAGGTCATCAAACTGTATACAAACCCATTGACCCCAGTTGATCAGCAAAGAAAATATATACTAATTTCTATGACTTGAATGAGTTATATGTGAAGTCGTTTGAAGAATATTTATTAATTTAATTGGTGTCAAGATATTTTGTGAAGTGCTTTGTTATGAGAATGATCTAGTGTTACTTGTTAATATTTAGCTTGATCCTCCCAGGTTTTGTGATTTTAACTGACTTCTGAAAGTGCCACGATCAAGTCAAACAATGCTAATATTAACCATTATTTTATTTATTACGTTTTATTATCTTAAGCAAAAGTACAAATAATCACAAAATCCTATCGTGAAATAATATAACAAAATAGAGAAGTTCTTCCATTTATTTCCTCTTCAGACATAATGACGGATGTAATGCTGCACCAATGAAATGATGTAACTTTATACATAAATTTATCTGTAATATACATCATAAAACATTAAATATTATAAACATATATAAACTATTTTATAACAAACGAAAGAAAATCCTTACTTAGCAGCAAAATGAGTATTTCATACAGCACCACCATTTTCCCCATCTTGCAATACACACTGTACAATTATTGTAGGGCCAGAAAAACAGCCTTTCCGCATCCGGTTCTTCAATTTCTTGATTGCCCAGACTATGAATCAATTCGATAACCAACATGATGTAGGCTAAGAAAGTGATTAACAGAACCTTCATTGTCTTTCTCTGAAAGTACTAAATATTACGATGATTTATTCAAACTTTCGACAACAGTTTTGGCTAGTTTTATATTTTACAAAGTTTATATTTTGCTTCTGTTAAAAATTACAAATGTATTTTGATAAAACCTTTTTAGTAAAACATGTGAGGAATAACTTTTCTTAGGCAGCTATTTATACTTGCACAGACAAACCAATAAACAAAATAATTTGCTAGGCAGACTTAATTTACTAGCGCCTTTTGAATTTTATGGTTGACTTTTTCATTTATGCGTATTCACTGTAGTTTGAATCATCCACCATTATAAATCAAATGCAGGTGTTTAATTTACAAGTATGGTTGAACTTTCATTATAGAAGAATACACAACTAGATCGCATATGTTTTAAATATGCGATGATGAACTTCCGGTATTGTACAATAACTTTACTTCAACCTGTATACAATTGTTTAAAACCTGCCTTGTTTGTATATTGTTGCCACGTCAATCTATCTGTATACAGGGTGAGGCTTACCTCAGTGACTATCGATTATCTTCAATATGGCAACATTTAGGTAAAATCTGATTTCATATTTCTGCAGGCGACATTAGACATCAATTTCGCGGTTCGTGCGATATTAAAATTGTGTCCGTTAAAGATATGGCAAAATAGCCAATTAGAAACTTATTAAGCGTCATTAAATTAGTTTAATGTGTAAGTTTGCAACATTAAATTACACAACAAACGTTTAGTGGCCATGCTTTTGTCAAAAAAGTCAGTAATGTGCAGTACACCAATGCTTGACAAGAAAAGCATAGTTATGTAGTGTTGCTTCCTTCAGCTGGCACAACTTCCGAGATTCTAAACATTCTACATAAAATATTTGATGCAAATTTAAAGTACATTGAAGTCGAATCATTCTATATATGGAAGAAAATAAAGCTTCTCCTATTTGACGTCTGTAGTTGTTCTATAATGAAATAAGCGAATTTTTTAAGCTTTAATTTAAAAAAAAAAATGATATCCTCTCTATTATATGCGCTGTATTCAAGTTTATTATCTTAAGAAAAAGTACAAATCATCTCAAAATATCATAATAAAAAATGTAACAAAATTGAGTAGGGCGTTCTTCCATTTATTTCCTCTTCAAACACAATGAAGATAATATTGCTGAACCAATGGAAGGCAATGGTTATCTTTTTTCGTAATTGCTGGATTCTGTAAATCATTAAATATTTAAAGCGTTAAAGACCCGTAGTTACAATCTTTTCTTGATACATATTTCGTTGTCTGGTGTTTTAGAGTTTAATATACTTTGGATACATATGCGGGGGGGTTAATTCGAACAAAGGCATTTTTAATACTACATTAACTGGGTCCATAATCGTTTTAGTTATTAATTAAAGTTTTTATAACAGTTTCTTAATGAAATTCATTATTTCACACACCTGTCTATCCATTTCGATTCGTAAGTAATATTTGTACCATGCATGTAAGAATTTGCAAATGAGAATTCTTCACTTACCACAGCAAGATGAGTAGGGTATACAGCACAATGTTCCCCATTTTTCCATACATTTTTCACAACTCTGGTAGGACCAAAAAAAGAGCCTTCCGTCAACTGGTTCTTTTTTGTCTTGACTGTTGAGACCATGAGTCAATTCGCTGACCAAAATTATGAACGTCAAGCAAATGAATAAGAAAACCTTCATTCTTCCTCTCCCTGAAAGTAATGAATATTTCGATATGATTTTGGTGAGCGAATGAATCAAACTTCACACAGAAATTTTGCAATCATTTTAGCTAATTTCCAAGATCATCATTTATAATGCGGTAAACTTACTTGATTTGTTTAAAAAAAGTATGAGTATTTCTGGATGAGACTTTTTTCGAATAATATACGTGACTTTTTGTTTAAGGAGGCTTATTTATACTCTTATGATCAGAAAATACGTAAAGTAATACGGTGTGATGAATACTGTACGATGCTAGTCAGGTTTTTAGTAGCCTTTTACTAAAGCCTCTTCATTTTATTGCCTTGTTTATATTTCTTATTATAGAAACAGTTATAATTGTGTATACAAATACCATATTTTGAAAATTACCCCAATTTGAATCCTCCACTTGTAAATCACAGGTGATAAACCTACGATTGTAACGGTTGTATGTGACATTTTAGTTCAGACAAATATACAACAGTACTGTACTGGACGTGTTTGAAATATACGACTTTAATTGCTGTCTATATAAATATAAAAAACATCGTACCTACTGTATAATAACACTAGTTGACACTTTAGAATTTCCATTTATTGAAGATTATCTGCATTCATGTCTCATTGACGTGTGATGCGTCAGTTTTTCAACAATGGAAATTAAAAGTAAATTTAAAATTACGGTATGCGTTTAGATAAAAATGAAATGAAATATTTCAGTTTTATTACTTTTTACAAAAATATTCTTTATTGAACGGATAGTTGAGACTGATAAAAGAAAATCATAATCGGGTTACACAACATTCTACAGAGTATATACTTTGAAGCAGTTGAAAATGAGAAATTATCAGGGTGCTTGAAAAGGTCTTGGCGTCTGAAATGGTTTTAGAGCATGAAGATCCAGTACCCTTAACCTGAAGGGCTTGTCGATGCTGAAGAGCTTGTAGAAGCTGAAGAACTTGTAGATGCTGAAGAACTTGTGGACACTGAAGAGCTTGTGGACGCTGGAGACGTTGTAGGCACTGAAGTCGATGTGGATGATACTGAAGACGTCGTGGAGCCCAAAGAGGTTGTGCCAGTTGAGGTGGTAGAAAGTGTCGACGTTGTTGCGATTATAGGTCGATAAACTACGTTAATAAAATGTGTCTTGAATTAGTAGAATGTAAAACGCAGATTTTGAATGTAGTTAATCGTAAATTCCATATGTGCTTGCATAACTTGATGTAAAACAAAGTACAATATTTTTGAAAAATGTCATGAATAATAGAAAGTTTTCGCATGCCAGCGTCTTTAAACTTTAACTTTAATGGAGGGAAGAGAGGAGCCACGCATTGAACTAACTGAACGTAATCGGTGCGCATGCGTGGTTCTTCCCATCCCGCTATTAAAGTTAAGGTAAGTATAAAGACATTGGCATGCAAAAACTGTTCAGTTTTAAATACGTAAATATGAATATACATACAGCAACATTTGAAGAACTGTAAGCAACACAATAACCGCCCCCGACGTGGTAAACATCTTGCGCAATTAGTGGGCCAAAAGAGTCTTTCCTCAATCTGACCGTCTCCGAATTGAGTTGCAACGACATTTTCTCCGGCCACATTGTTGACATTAAACAAGGTGAAGGCAAGACTACCAACGATGATGAGGGAGATGATTATTTTCATCGTCTTGCAGTAAAATTGTAATGAAATGAAAAAATGTCCTATATCAATGCGGATTATATATAGTCCCGGACTGTATCAGGAAACTAGTGTTCATGTTTTGCATAATTTATCAAGCTTGTACTTTTTGTTAGCATTGAGAATGAATAGTATGACAGTTTATTAATTCTATTGTTGCTATTTGATTTACGTTACGTTAAATTGTAAAAGTGTTATAGAGATAGACAGACAGAATGTCATAAGCGTCACCTGGTGCTTTGCCTTCCTTATTGGTTCCACATGGATTTGTATACGAGTCCGTTATCTGTATAACAGTGGAATTAAATGACATTAACGCTTGTCAGTCGACCGGGTTTGCTCCTCCCATATCAACAAAATGGGCTAATGGTATTGAATGTTTTGTCTGTAATGGGTGGAACAAAACTGGTCGAATGACGTGCGTCACGTTTGTACCTGCAGCTATTGTTTTCTTCTAAATATCAAAATGTATAGTACATTAAAGTTGTATTCGTATTCAGAGAAAATCAAATATTCAAAATTTGCTTTCTAACCCCTTAATAAAACTTGAAGACCCATTGAACCCATACTGGTACTTCTTTCTGCGTGCAGTACACACAATTCACTGAAGTAATCTATTTATCTTGTTAAAGTTCTTCGGTGTGTTCCTGTTCCTCGCCTTCAAATTTCTAGTTTGTGTTTCTATGGATAGTGCAACGATCGATTTTATCCACATAATCTTAATAATTATGACAACATTTATACATACTAAAAATTGCTATCTTACTTTATGGCGTACTCAGACATTATAAAGCTGATTAGAAATAAAGATTTTCCAAACTGACGAAAACTTGACTGACATTTTATTCCATTTTATAGTCACAAATATTGTATGTAGTCACTACTCAATGTTGACTGCTGGTAGTTTGGAGTTTTACACTGAATCTTGTACATGATTATCCTTGGACACTTGATGCATTGTATGCTATAGTATATTTGAAAGAAAAAATGTTATCAATAAACATCCTAGAATGGTCTTTTTTTTTATAAAGTTCACCTCTATATCCCATTTAAGACTAAACACAAATAATCTACATTATATACGTACAACAACATTCGTAGTTCTTGAGGCAGCATCTAAACAATCCCCAAAGTGGAACGCATATAGAGCAGTCAGTAGACCAAAATAGTAATCTTTCATCTGATTCATCAATTTGTTCCTCTTCTAAACTTGCGCCAATTATAGAGCAACTTATCGCCATTGCACAAACAAACAAAAATGCAATTGAAATATTCATATCTAATAATGTATTTTTCACTGCAAATCGAATGAAAACGCTGAGATATGAAAGCGAAATGTTTCTCTTCAAGTTTGATGTACGAATGATATTTAGCTGAAAGATGGGCCTTATTTATAGTAAGAATACTTGAACCGATTATTGCAGAAAATTGGCAAAATCGATATATTTTATTTGTGAATGATTGCACAAATCATAAGTTTTATTCATTTATGACATTTTGATGCACGTTATTTAGACCTGTATTAATTGTTGTTTTTGACCTACATATTCAACAATGAATATCTGAATTTATTTATAGGACAGTTGCAATTATTAGCCCCTTTAACCTTCTGAATTTATTACCAAATTGAATCACACTATATTTGAATTACTTTTGACCTATATGTTTCATTTAGGTCCTTTACAAAGGGTTTATGATATTTTCACATGTCTTTATGTAGAAATCAATTTTTCGTCAATGTATCCATTACAAAAATATCCTGATAGAACTTTTTACAAGTGGTGAAACTTGTGTGTAGGAAGGCCTGAAGATTTTTGTTGTTGTTTTCGAGCAGTTTTATTACTATAGCCAAAGGTTTATCTAAAAAAGTGTTACAGGCATAGAACTAGGTCCTAGGTTAAGCACTCCTTTACTGGAGATGCTAGAGGTGAGAATGTGCTCCTCACATTAGTTGTAATAAAGACCATTCTCATAAGTAAGAAAAAGGGACCTCATATATAATTTGAATTCTAAAACATTTGTATGCGTCAGGTTAAATTTACAAAACTTATCTTGGTTTGTTTAAATTTTCTTTTCAAAACATGTTTTGCATGATGAAACTATGATATTTATTCTGTATTTGAAAGTTAGGAGATCACCAACAGTCGTAACATTCTCAGGAATTCTACAGTACTCATCTCAGCACCTATTGGCTATTCCTCAGACAAGAAGCTTTGTTTCATATTCGAATTGAAATATTTCAATTGTATCTGGGGACACTTGGTCCACACAAAAGGCGATTGAATAAGATTGATAACATTAAACGAAATGTTTACTGTATTTCTAGTACGTATTTACTATGTACATATATCTGTATATGAATAAAATATTATCTATTATGGTATAAAACGAATTACAATTTATCGCCGGACCATGTCGCCTGGCTGCGTTGCATTGCCACCATCAGTTGTCATGTCTGTTGAGGTACTAACATCCGTCGTCGTGCTTGTTGTAGTGTCGACATCTATCTCCGGGCTTGTTGTAGTGTCGACATCTATCACCGGGCTTGTTGTAGTGTCGACATCTATCTCCGGGCTTGTTGTAGTGTCGACATTAATCGCCGTGGATGTTGTGATAGCACTACCAGTCGTCGTGTCTGCTGTTGTGCCTTTTGAGGTACTACCATCTGCCGTTGTGCTTGTTGTAGTAGCACTACCAGTCGTCGTGTCTGCTGTTGTGCCACCATCAGTCGTCGTGCTTATTGTAGTAGAACTTTCAATCGTCGTCGTATCTGCTGCTGTGCCACCACCAGTCGTCGTGCCACTACCAGTCGTCGTGCTTATTGCAGTAGAACTTTCAGTCGTCGTCGTATCTGCTGTTGTGCCACCACCAGTCGTCGTGCTTATTGTAGTAGAACTTTCAGTCGTCGTCGTATCTGCTGTTGTGCCACCACCAGTCGTCGTGCT
>JAUJYV010000411.1:0-44909 GCA_033995625.1 Ophyiulus pilosus
GGTTAACTCGTGGTTTTATATAACCTCAGGTTAGCTAACCTTTTATTTAACCTTTGTTGGTGCAACCGGCCCTTAGAGAACAAAAATTAAATTGGCTATTTTTTGTGTAAATAAGGTCAAATTTTGGCGAGATTCTTAAAGGTTATATCCTGCAAAAGTTGTTAAATGTTGATGTTTATTATTGGGTTTTTTAACCAAATTTTATCAGAATAATTTTTCTCAAATTAAATTAGTTGTTAATGATTTGATAATGGTTTTGATGCAAAACTAAGTTCTCGTATGCATTAAATTTGTATACAGACCACATAGGAAATTTGCAAATATTTTAACGATATCATTAACATTTACCATGCGAAAACTGCCATCGGTTTAGTCTTATTGCTTAATTAAAACAGACGTTAATGCAATATTGTCAATGCTTTACTCGTTAATTCTTGTTTTAATTTCCAAATGAATAAAACTTGTGCAACACACCATGAATATATTCACGATTTCATTTTTATATCCTATGGGGAAATTACCCATTTTAGCTAATTTTTGGATCTGTTCGACAACAAAACTTTTATCGTAAATAGTGCCAATTTGAAGCCTAACACCGAAAACCATTTCAAAAAATTTCATTGGCTTTAGTATTTGTCTAAACAACTTTAGACTTAAAATCACACGATGTTATTTCTTAAAAAAGACGGACTAGTTTCAAAGTTGTTTTTTGATAAATCTTCCCATGGATTTTCTTACATGCCTTCATACAAAAACAATATTTTTAATCCATTTAACTTCTTATTAAATGTATGTTTGCTACGAAAAACATGTTAAAAGTTTACAGAAGTAAAAAAAACCTGTTAAACAGAGTCAGACGAATTATATTTATTGCAATATTGAATAAAGTATGTAAAGCCATAATCTCATCCTGGACAGAATTAGGCGTATAATTTGTATAACCGTTCTTAATCCCATTTTGGACAATTGTAACCTAGATTCGAAAAACGGTTTTTTCCCTTTAAACATACTAATCGTGTGAAATGGATTATTTTTGTTACGTTTTTTTGCATAAACTTTCTATCAAAGAAGCTTTTGTTCCTTTGACCACAACAACATGTGGTTAACAATGTCGGGTTCATCACTATTTTTAGGTTGGGTTGATTTTATTTCAATATTTATAGTTGTCATATTTCTTATATAATCTAATCCTCTGGTGAAGTTTTAACAAAAAATCTGCAAAGCTGGATTTCAAAATTATTTGACAGTTTCTTTTAACATACTTTTTGCTGCTATTGTGGATACTGAATCAACGTGATAACACTACAAAAATAAATACCTCGAACTGGTTAATAAAACCTCATTAAAATAATTTCTAATTACTCGACGACGTCTGTGGGCCATTTTAGCTGTCATGTTGATCCAACTTTACACGTTTAGTTGTGTTTTAAGTCACACTAGGGGGGCATTTCAGGTGATTTGGGGTCACTTTAAAATCTCATCTTTTTTTCCCTTCCTTTTGCATTGCAGTTTAATGAAACTAAAAAATCCTTCAGGGTAGGGTGGGTGCTACGTATATGTGCAGGCTTTGATTTAATGGTGCATTTATCATTTGCATTTATTTGCATTTTTCTTTCTTTCTGCAAATCTCTTTTTCAACAATATATACCTCCCATGCACTAATAACAACTATCATAATCATTACAAACTTATTTTTTTGTAAACGCCCATTTCAGGAAAAATTTCAAATTTCATAAACAAAATTAGTTTGTGGGCACCCTGTACGTATTAGTTTTAAAACTTTTTAACTCTATCTTTTGCCATAAAACTACTTATAAACTACTGTTCTTGGTAATTAAATGTACGTGTTTTTGTTGTTTTAGACATGCTGTTTAGCATATATGTAAAGTATGGTAATAAAGTTTTCAAGACACAACTTTGCTATTATTAATAACAATACCTCTTTTCCGTATTACATAATTAACAGCTTTTTTGTGAAAGACTTTGGTTAAAAAAATCCTAATTTGCCAAAGTAAACTAGTGTTGTGGACACTAACTACTGTATTGAATTTCCTAGATGCCGTCCTTTAAAAATTTGATAATTATGCTAATACTTCCTTATGATGCTTATACATGTAGTAGGTGTTAATAATACGATAATCGTGTCCTCTGCATATTTTGGCCTTTATTATCTTTTAAGGCCAGCAGATTAACTCCTGGTGAAGGTCGTTGCTTTTAGACTTAGTAAGGTTAGGCAAAAGTTCATAAGCAACTCTAAATTATAGATATGATTCATACTAATGACGAAAATGACCTAAAAATAGTCTCAAAAGTGCTCAGTTTTATATAGCGTCGATAGTAAGGGCCGAACAAACATTTAATTAGTAGCGGAATCACCCTAAGGTTTGATCATGTATGGGTAAAATACCATGTGCACTTTCTTTCTGACATATCCATATATGGAGTTTCCCATAATTTAAATGGCACTATATGTGATTATATGGTTTCCCATCCCAAAGTTCTGACTATCATTAGATTCACTACAAATCACCTTTTTTGATTCCTATGCAAACTGCTTTATGGATACCCCAAATAATTATATTTGTAAGCCTTCACAAGTGATCGAAATTCGATCAAATCGATTTTTTGGGATCCTAAAATATTGATAAAGAGGGATAATGCAAATGTGAAAACGGGGGATTTCCCCTTAAAAACCTAATAAAAGCGCGATGGGGGCAACCGAGTGGGTCTTTATTTTTTTCGAGTAGGGGATTTAGGAAAGTGCCCAAGTGGTCCTATTCCTATTCCTTTTGTGAGAGTGCCATCTGTCGTCTAATTTACATTCACAAAGTCATCGCATGTGGGTCCCCATAAGCGAAACAAAAGGTGAAAGGGCAGAAGCAGCAGTGGCAGCGCTTCACCCCCTAGTCCCATTTTTCGCCATAGGGGTCAGCACTTCAGATTTTTTCCCCAAAAATAGACACAATGGGAACAATGGTTCTTCCGCTCGGCTTGGCCTATGGGAAGGAGGGGAACGTACCTTCGAAGATAATAATCTTTTGATTAATCGCCGTGGAAATTTGCTAATTACAGAAATTTTTGTGGCTTCTAGCAATTAACAATCGCTTAATAGAGTTGCCGCCACTTTGATTAATGTTTTTGATCCAAAATGGCGGCGGCATTAATCGAATCGAAAATCAATCTTAAGAGAAGATTAAATAAATGTGATGAAAACATCGAAGAAAAGAAGGTCAATGTTGGCATCGAATCAATAAACTATTGGCAATAATTTAATAATCTATAGATGAGGACCATTGTTTCAACGAGGGACTTTGAACTTTTTTAAGCAAAACGTTGTTTGAAAACGGTCATGGCTGGCAGCTAAGTCCATTGTTTTATCCAAGTTGTTGTGCTGAGTTCTGAGGGCTTTTCATAAAGTTTCTTAAAAGATGAAAATCGTCTCTAGAATTGTATCGAAATAGTATTTCATGATCCACCCCTTCAGGTCATTTTTTCTTGCATAGCATTTTGTCAAAAGTTCAAAATTAGTCTTGAAATATTTCGTATCATGGCTGAAATGCAGGTTAATAAAAACATGAAAGGTGGGAAATGTATTAATGAAATAATAAAAATATAAAATTGATAGCATGAAAAAATAATAGCAAAAATTGTGTCAATCACAATCAGATTGTGAAGATCTTTAAGGCAAAATTGATATCTTCTACAAAAAGATGTATTTGATGGACCATGATCCTCATACAAATTTTCTAATACTAAGGTCACTCGCATTTTGTTAATACTGAGCTGATATTTAATCTAACTAAATTTCAAAATTAATAAGAAAATTATATAGAAACAAAATATATTTCAGAACATCAAATGTTCTTTGAAGTACCATAATCTACAAAGTGATATTTGATTTGCAATTTTTATTAATTTTCCCTTATTTCTTCTAAATACGTATGTATGTTTCACAAACTGTTTATCTCATAAGTCATTTGTCTAGTTATACGAATATCCCTCCTCAAATCACAATTTCAGCATTTGTTAATTAAAAATTAGCAACTGGTGAGTTAAATTTAGTGAAAAATCATGAAAATTTGCCCAGAATCAGTAGCAGACTTGATAACGTTACAATTGCTTTATTCAGGAACAGTGGCAGAGTTGAAGTCACATGACTATGAGAAATATTTAAAAAAAAAAAAAAAAAAAAAATTAAGAAGTTTTACCTCAGAAATGTAGCACAAATATATTTTTTGCCTCTTCAAATTTTTTAGTACAAAAATTACAGATATGCCTGGGCAAGAGCTCCTCTGAATGGCACTTAAGAGTCCATGCAACGAAAACCACTACACATAAATTTCACCATCCTGAACAAATGGCTAAACGAAATCTTCCTAAACATAAGATAGGAACAGCGGAATAAAATCATCCAAATAAAAAAACTACTACTAATAATAATAGTAATAATAATAATAATAATACAGTAATGAAAAGATGGATGCCCACGTCTTGCTCTCATGCACAAAAGGACCAGAAGTTGAAAATTAGGAAACGAAAAGCCTGTGAAGTGTTACTTCCCACGCTATGCTTAACCAGCGCATACACACACATATATAACATATATAGGAAATATGACCATTATTATAAATATAGATAAGAAAAAAAATAGAGGAAATACGAGGAACAACAATGCTGTTGTTGGAAAGATTTGAGTATGCAAAAAGAAAAGATGGTTGAGCAAAAGTGGATATTCAGCTCCTGCAGGTCGTAAAATCAGTGGCCAAAACAAACAAAAATAAATGCGTTATTTGTTGCGAATAGATTTTGTTAAAAAAAAGAAAATCTCAAAGTGAAAAAAATGGGCTTTGAATAGAAAGCCTTACAAAAACGGTTAGCGTCCCCTGGTGGGAGCATGCGGAGCGAAACAATGACCACCTCTGTATTATCTTAATTTGAAAAATACCACCGAGTCATTAGCAGGGCAGCGGCTTTTTGGCCAACTTCAGAAATTGAATTAAAATTCCTGGACTGAATTGGCAGGGGTTTGAGAAAAATTTGTGCACTCTTGAATTAAGAAAATCACGAGGGCTCAGCTTCTTGAATTTCTTGTCTCCATTGGACTCTGCTTAGGAATCTTTGCTGTTTCATGGTGTTGCAAAGTCTGTTTTTGGACTATTAACCCTCGTCCATGTAGATACTTATATTAATCTTTTAAAGTTGATGTAGCAATCAGATCAGGATCAGTTATCTACAAGACAGATTAGCAAGAAACAATGCCTAATTTTCAAACAAACGTCTTAGTTTTGCAGTACTATTTCCAGGAAACATAATTCACTATCCAGATGACTAGTTTAATATAGGAATATTGTCTAATCTCTAGGAAAATTATATGCCGACTTTTTTGTTTAATGTAAAAATTAACATCTTCGGTACTATGATAAATTTTGCTCATCAGTCTAACATTTTATGAAAACATTGTTTGTCCTATTGTTTTGGCAGTAACATTTATGGAATCTGTTTTTCCTGATGCTGATGAATTTAATACGAGGATATTGTTCTAAGATGTCCTATAAAATGACCACGTTTCGTAACATTGTCCGATCATTTAAACAGTACAAGCTTCTGGTTGTTGCCTTTGGCACTTGAGGAACATATCTGGGTGTGTCCATTGCTGTCAGCACGATGTTTCCTAGAAATGATTCCGATTAATTTCATTGAATGCAAATTGTTCAGCTAAGAAAGGAAGTTAGTCAATGCATCCGTGAATGTTATTGTACAAAATGTAACACTTGTAAGAAATGTATAAAAAAAAAGAAAAATGCCTGTCTTCTTCTGTCAGAAGCCTCTTTTCAGAAGACATTGTGCATCCGATGTCAAGCAATCAAGTGTTGATTCACGCTTTTTTGAACGATGTATCTTGTGTTCGTAAAGCCCCATTTGTTGCAGCTCCATCTTGCGGAGGAAATCGTGATGAAGCAGTCACGAAGCTACAAATTGGCCATCGTTACCTGCGAACTCTGGACACAATGGCTGCTTTTCTTCCTCGTTTTTAATCAGACATTTTGCAGTTCGCTTAAGCGCATGGGGCGACATTTTGTTTCATAAATTGAAATTCTTGCAACGTTCAAAAACCTGCTGTCCACGGGCCACCAACATCCGATTGTTGGTCGAACAGTCACGACTTCCAGCTTGCGATGACTGGAAAATTGCATTGATGACGATATAGTAAAATGGGAAACAGAATAGCGGAACTTTGGACCATATGCTTTGGATGATCCGGGAAAGGTTAGGAAGTGAAGTTCCCCCGGGTAATCCTTAATTGAAAACTTCCAAGCTGTGTACATAAATAGTTGAAAAGGATTTATTGTTTTTCGATAAAAGTCTAGCCAAGAAATTTGCCCCTTTTATCTTGGTTGGCCTGGTTTTAAGTGTAGAAACTCGCATCTCCTACGTTAAAAAGGTAGCGATTAATCCGCCCCCGGATAATCGAGGTTTTATTGGATGACCAGTCATATGGTTCGGAGTATTTCCGCACATTATAAACCCCTTTTTCGTGGAAAATACTGCTCGGCTTCATTTGTCGCCAAGAAATTGCATTGAAGTGCATTGCGTATCCATACTGAAAAAGTGAAGCCATGTCGTCGTATATCGCCTTAGGAAATAAGAATCATTTCACATTTTTTAAAATAGATTTTCAACTTGAATCCAATTGCTGTTATCCAAAGTTTATGATGCACAATACTTGCACAAATAGCAGCAACAAATGCAATGATTTTTGATCAAACTATGTGAACGCAAATTACTTCAAGTTATTATTTACGAAAACCTGGCCTACTTTGTCAGTTAAAATGCTCTTTTATGCAACTATAATCTGATCTAAGATAGGAAGTTCTGGACGTAAGGTTGAATGTTAGGTGGCGTTGTTATCACCCCTGGTGGTACAACTTGAACGGTTTTTTTGGCCAGTGGTCATATTGGTTTGTTTAATTTGTTGTGTGCTTCACGCCTGTTGGACCCCCGAAAAATGCCAGATTAGGATTTGGGAAATGGCGAGGGTGTAAAGATGAACTTGATTGCTCAAAAATAGTCTCTTATGGCGCTGCATGCAAAGAAAACATTTTCTTATCAGATTTCTGTATCTCTCTTTACCTTACCAGGGGTACGTTTTTATTTTTTATTTTGTTTACATCAACAGTGCTTCGCAGTCCATTTGAAAGAAACCATGTTTTTCTGCTGAATTATATAGCCTGAAAAATTGGCATTGAATGAACATTTGCTCAAATGCGATACACTTTGGGTCACGTGGGACATTTGATAAGATGTTACGATTCATGATTTGTTTGAGTAATTCCTAAAGGCTACTTTTAAACGCATCTGAGATGCCAGCCACATGATGGAAATGCGATGGCATCATTTCCCGCTTCATTTCTCGCATTCGTTTGTATTGCGCATCCATGCTGAAAAAGTGATGGCAATGTTTATTGGCATAGCTTTAGATATATCTTGGAAGGTTGCCAACCTCATTTGTGCATAATGAAACTGATAGTACACCATTTCATTTATTTATTTTTGAAATTTTTACTTTCTTTTCACATCATCTGACAAATTGTGTTTAAAATAATCCTTTAACGCGTTTTTTTACACCATTTAATACTATTTTCTGAGAAAACGTTGTAATATGTATG
Source organism: Ophyiulus pilosus (assembly GCA_033995625.1). NCBI lineage: Eukaryota > Metazoa > Arthropoda > Diplopoda > Julida > Julidae > Ophyiulus > Ophyiulus pilosus. The sequence goes on from JAUJYV010000411.1 coordinate 7,668, forward strand.
GTGTTTAATAGAATCAATTTGATGTTTCTAACTAAAATAAAACATTTAAAAAGATATGAAGTGGTCTCTTCATATCCATATGTACTCGAAAATGTAGGTTCATAATAATTAAATGAGGAAAACTGCTCTGAAAAAAGGTTTAGAGTGAGAGAAAGACACGAAATCCTCGTAACATTTTAAGATGATATTAAGATGGCGATGCATTAATATGTTTTTCAGTTCCGGGAGTCAAGGTAAACCTTAACAGGGTTGAAGGTTTTCGGAAGATTTTCAACTAAACCAGGTTTCGGATTTATCTTAATTCACGACATCACATTTATTAATGGAAAGACCTTGTAAAACGCAAACCGTTTTTTGCTACTTTAGAGGAAATTTCAGACTGAATATGGCCTGGGATGAGCATTTGGAATGGTAATTTCCCATCAGGGTTGGGTCTGTCTGCTTTATATAGGCTTACTTGCATTTATTTAAGGGGGCGTCAGGTGTGTCCAGGGGATTTTTGAGGAAGAGAGAGACACACGCATAGTTAACATGTTATTATCAAGTCTACTAAAAACTTGTAACATTTAAATTTTGACATTTCAGTACACACAACCTGTAATTGCGGATCCTTGAATGTTCTCACAAATACATGTATGTAAGCAAACTTAAGTTAGGAATAACTTAAACTGCAGTGCTGCTTCTTTAGTTTTAAATAAAATTCTGAGGCTGTTTTATGAATGTGTGTATATAAGTATATGACATGTTTCATATCCTGTATGTGCTATATATCCTATAAAGACCATATATGCACGTCCAATGGCATTCTTTTGATGACGTCATCTAAAAGGTCGATAACAGCACCCGTGTCGCCAGATAACTTTTCCCGCTCCCCCACCCAGCGGTCCTCACGCGTGCCGTGGGACCCCACCCTGAAAGGTGCTTAATTCACTAGCCGGTAATTCCCTAAACCGGAAATACCCGCTTTTTGAAGCAATACCTAACATGTATCTACCAATCGCAAAGGTAGATAGGGCGGTAAAATAGGGTCGTTTCGATACTCTCTACCTACTTAACCCCTGTATAAATATTCATTTAGGCCTATCTAAAGTTTTTTGCTCGCGCGCTTATGTAAATTAGGACATGAAAACTAACATCTTCATATAATCTCTCTTCTTTTTTTTGTTTGGCAGTCGTGAATGATGCTGATTTGCTGATTTTTGTTAGCGATACAGGCCCATGGCAGGGTGGGGCGATATCCCATCATGGCGTCTATGAGAATGCGAATTTTTCTCTGGGTTTTTTCATACCTCGATTTTAAGCACCTGCTTGGAAATTACTACAACAAAAAAATTTAAAAAAACCTGCATTTGTTCAAAAGCAAATCCAAGATGATCTATTGGGTGTCCCATCGTGCTAGGAATGTGGCCCAGCGGGCCTCTCGCCTAATTTTCAATACCCAATGACGCCTTTCTCTATATACCTGTAGCTTTTCAAGTTTTTAAGGAGCTCTAAAACAGTTTCGGATATGTTTTTTGCGTTGAATTTTTGCCATTTAAGGACGCTTTTAAGGGCCTGTAATGGAAATGGTCGGGCATTCACATATATGGACATTAATGCCCATATATACATTCATCGTGGATAATGAATGCCCATACTCAATATATAAAAAATTCGCGTTATATATGCACGTGCTATAAAGGTGTACTTGTTATAACACGTGCACACTATATCACAATTGTGTGCAACTGTATTTACTATTTTACGAACATAGGCAGAACGTCGTTTTTTCAATTTTAGGTTTTTTGTGTGACGTTTTTGATGAAAAGTTCAATTTGCATATGTTCATAATGCCGCCCAGCACGCATTGTTTTTAATTGCACGGTTTCCATCAAATATAAAACGCTGTTTAAGATAATCCTCCGCAAATATCAATCAAACTAAGCAGCCTTCGATGGTTCAATTGAGGGGTGTCCTACTTCTAAAATGAGTACCGCACTCGTAAATTTAGGTTTGAAATATGTGTTGAGGACCAAGTTTTCCTAAATTCCGTTAAGGAGAACATGGTCTTCTGCATATGGACGTTCGGAAATTCCTCCGTATAATTATTCTAATAATAATGATAATCATTTAAATAAAAAACCACACACCTTAGATGCTATGTGATTTGCGGTGGGGGTGCACGTCCAAAAATCATGGAGACCCAAAGTTAGGAGGGTAATTTGAAACATTTGGGCCAAGAATCCCTCCTCTTTCAACAGTCTTCTGTCCCAAATAAACATTAAAAAGCTGCATGGGAAAGGATTAGAAACGTGATTTTCGTTTTCTGGGCTAAACTGAGATGGTGAAATGTGTTTCTAGCCGAATGTGGGGTCAAGAAATATGCAGATTTTATCATCCTAAATTAACACGATTTATTGCCAAATTAACCGAATCTGTTTTTAGATGATGGTAGCCCACCATCGAAGGCACCAGTCTTAAAAGCTTAGCAAATAATAATGGCGACATTAAGAGCCTCTATTGGCTAATTTTTAATTCGATGTTAGAATGGGTAATTAGCCTTATTTCACTTCAACATATTCTAACTGTGTATGGCCTTTGACAATACTTTTTGCGAAGTTGACCGCTTTTAGAATTAAAAACGTTACTCAAGAAAGCGGCCATCTTGGATCATAAGCCATTATAGGGGTTCGCTGAAATTAAATATGGCTGCTTTGTCATGGTTCGTTTAAGTTAGGGTCACTTAGTGATATGCGAGGAAAAACTTAACCCAACTATTGTTAAAATCATTATCATGCAGCGTTTGTTTCAAGATGTTTATTTAAAACAAGATGGCTGCCATCCGAGTTTTTCGAATCTAATTTAGTTAGTATTTAAGTAACTCTTTAATCTTACATATTGATTCAAACAAGTTGGTGGTTCAATGATTGTATACAAGTGACCTAACTGGTTGGTGCGTTTAGTGTCAATCTGTGCAATTCACGTGTATGGTTAGGACCTTGTATGGATGGAGGAATCTTGACGCCATCCTAACCAGTTTTCGGGTAGCGAAAATTGGTCACAGATGCACCTCGGATGAGCATGTTGCTAACTCATTACCGTTGATTCAACCTGGGGGTCGCTGAAGTCGTGCAAATACGTTTCTTTGCATCCCCGAAGGCTAACGGGGCATTAATTTCACGCTTAATTAAACGTCAAGCGAAACAATGAGCGCTCTCGCGGCGCTCCCCTTCAATGAAAACGCATTATGGGCCGCTATCTTGGACCCTTGACTGTAAACTCTGGAATTGAATTACTTTTCTTTGTTTATTCGGATGGCTTCCAAACCGTGAAACAATGGACGATGCAAAAAAGTGTTTGTATTAGATTTAAAATTAATGATATTAAAAACTAATTATGTTCGTCGACATATGAAGAGAGGTGTATTCAACGTTTTAGCAATGCATCTTTGAAATGTATTAATGATACTCTATGTATTTTTTTTCTCAAATGAATGTTATATTTGATATACATAATGTGTAAATTGAGCCTCCATATTTTGAGCCTTCAAACTAAAATTATTCGCAAATAGTTACTGGACATTTTAAGATAGTAGCATAGTAGTTTTTTTTAAAACTATTACTTTTAAATTGAAATATAATACATTTTATATCTGAAATTCTATGCTCAAATTTAACTCGTATACATTAATTTCTCCAGAAATCAATTTGAAATCACATGACTTCGAAATGAACATAAACAGTTTCCTAAACGTCAACAGGTTTATATATTAACTAGTTATGTTCATAAACATAGGTGTTTACTAATCTCACAACTCAATTTTATATGGTGATTTGATTTAAAATGTAGGAAGTGATACGGCCCGTCTTATTTCTGCACAATCATTCCAGAATATAAATTGGATTTGGTGAGGTGCAAATATTTTGTATGTTATTCCGAATTGATTTATAACTAGCCAGGAAAGAGGTGATACCCAAACGTGATACATATGCTCGTGAATTTTAATAATAACTTATAGAAATTTTATGCCTTTGACAGCCATTGCAAATCGATACAAAGAATTAAACGGTTTGTTATAATACCGAGAAATGAGATTTCATTTTTTAAAAACTATTTTTATTTTATTTTTTTATAAGTGGGTGAATACAGGAAATGTTGTGCAGTATATATTTTCCGTTAATGTAGAGAATATATAACGAAATTAATATTTATAAAATATGTAATTCAATTTTCTGATCTTGTAAAGTAATAGCATTTCAAGTGCTGTAGTGGACCAATTTCAGTGTATTTTATGTATTATTTTACAACACATGCATACTAATGTATTAAGCTTATAATGTACAGTAAAGCATGTATTTCCTTTTCATGCGTGTCTACACCATTCCCATATAAATTCAATGTCTAAGTTATTCGTTCAATGTCCGATATACGTCGTGCTTTTTGAGAACCTAACCCCGGTGTGACCCCTTGTCCCTTATGCCACCATCTTGGGAATTTATTTCCCAAAAACCGCAGTTATTCAAAGTTGTTACCTGAGTGTTTACCTCCAGGTGAATTCACACATTCACAGGATATAAAACCCAATGCAAATTATCTAAGTTTTCTAACTTCCGCCATGCCATGTCTTATTAAAAAAAAAGTAGCTTATTGCCCTTTTTGACTCTGTGCATTCAAATTATGCCTTAAATTGGCAATTTGTTTTACTTTTTTGTGTCTGAAGATGGCCAGCAGCGAGTGCTCATTTTTTTTACTTTACATTTCCATTAAATTCCAGTTGATAAACCAGCCAGTTTTGCTTGCACAAAGAGGCTTTACATGCACTTTGATGTAATATAAAATTTTAATAAGTTTTATTTGTGTTTTCAGATTCCTATTCTGACGATTCTCACGGTGCAACTTTGGATGGTTGCAGGCCAGGTCCAACATCTTTACTCTCATTACAAAGGATAAAAGAAGCCTCTCTGTAAGTCATTTTTCCCCAAATACCTTTTTAATTGGGTCAAGTGGACCGCTCAGAGGGTTTAAAAGAGGGCTTCCGAGTGCCTAAATTTGCATGTGAAAAGCCACCTTCTCAAAAGGGTTCAAATTAAAAGAAATAAGCCGAAGTATTAAGATGACGGTGATGAATATTGCACAACTTTACTACATGACATGAAAATGGTATCGTCTGTTCAACGAGGTATTTAACCGGTTGCACGTGTAGCAGTTAACCTTGTTTTTAAATCTAAAAATGTAATGACGATTCTAAATGGTGAACTTCTAGTTAACTTAATGTTAAGTTAACGAAAACGTTTTACATTTTGATTACATTACTTCCTAAAATTCATTCTGTAGTTGATCATGAAATACTTTATTTTCTATATTCGATTAGGTTTTTTTTATTGTGTGTAATGCTTTCAGTTAAAATATCCTTTAGATATCTTATATTAGTCAAAATATACTTTAAACTTTCAGTTCAAAGTTCCCAGATATAGCATATTTCACTTAAATTGTCCTAGAAATATCATATTTTGGGTAAAGCGTTATTAATTCCTATACATATAATATTTTTATTTAAAATTTCTTAGAAATCAGTTCCTTATTTTATATGTTTAATACACCATAAACGTATTTTGCAGCCAAAAACGACTTGTAAGAACATTTGCGAAATGCTGATTGCAATACAGAAAACAACACAAAAAACGAACATTATTTTTCGAAATGTCGATAAATCAGTTGTAAATATATCAGCAAACAAGCAGTTTTATTTGCTCTTTTTGCATGTATTACCTATTTTGAAATATTTATTTACAGATGCAAATTTCGATCTAAATTTGTATAAGGAAACGAAACCCTGAGAGGTCTCACATTATCAACCATATCGTATTTTATTATGTAGTGTGTATACGTTAGGCATGTACGTTCGTAAAGCTCAGGGGGTTAATGTAGTGCTTCATATCGAAATATTTGTACTTTTTTTCCCGCGTCCCAACAATGCAGTTTTGATTATTGGTCCCGCTGCTTAATTGCCACCAGTAGCCACAAACCACCTTTGGTGAACGACATCTTGAACGGGACAGATTATATTATTTACAATAAAAATGCTGTCTATAGGAAATTATACACACATTCCCGTCTTCCAGATCTATTATATTCCGTTTAAAAACGACTTTTTCATTTTCGAATAAAGGCAAGTGGAGCTATTTTATATCCAAGTTTATTGCAAAAAAGTTCGAGTGCTTTCCACTTGTGGGTTCCCAATAGCATCTATTGTTGATCTCATAAATAATATCTAGTTTTGGCTACATTTTTACTATAAAAAAATAACCGCAAAATGTGGACTTTTTAAGGCCATATACGGATTCGATGTGCTAAGTTATAAATTTGGTTATGGAAATTTTTCCTAGGAAAATGGGTTGGAATATGAAAACGTGAAATAGGTTTTCGATTAACTTTTAATTTTGCAAGTTGTGATACGGCACCATGATGTTAAATGCGGAAATGTGTAAGCTTATAATTGAATTTAAGATAGCATGAAAATTTGCTAGAATTTCACTGAAATCGGTCAAGTTAGACAAATTCTATTAACATTGTTATCGTAAAAAGCCCTAACAAATTCTAACCAAGTACCCGACAACAGTGCTCATTATGCAAAAAAAAAAATTCATAACAGTTAGCTGTGGTGTCCAATTATGCATACAAATGAGTTCGTTTCAACGCAGTTGTTTGTTTGAAATTTTGGAAGGATGTTGTGATGTTGAGACATGTCGACCACCAGGGTCGCTGTTTTTGTAGATGTGTTCTCTTTGAATTCAAATGGATGGCCTAATATTGAATATTTATATGCGTGATCTCGAATGCACAAGGAGAAAAAAAAACAAGGGAAAACTTAATTTCTAATAATGACTTGACAAGTTGGCTGAATCCTCAAAGGACACCCACCTGCAAAACCTGCGAAGCCTTAACTGCAATCAAAATGCATTGTTTGATCACAATCTTACCAATCGTGGATTCACCCTAGACGCAGAGATGATGAATTTCAAACAAATTTCAATTAATGAAACAATTAAGTCGTGGGATTGCACAAAAAAAAGCGGTGAAGATGCTTTTGACCCTGAACATAACTTTATATATAATGTTGGACCATAATGCTTGACTACAGTTTGTAAGCACAGAAGTAATTGAATAAATGTTAAAAACTCATGTTAAAAATATGAGAAAATACTAGTGGGGAATAATGGATGTTATGTTATGGGAAGGTATCCATATTTAGCAAATAACATATTTTCACATGTCAGTATATATGTTGAAACACGTTGAATTTTATTTTATTTTTATTATCAAATATACATGAAATCAAGTAAAACAGGCTTCTGTTTGTATGCTTTTTAAATGCCATGGCATGTATGCAGTTATAGTTACAAGGAAAATCGTGCTTCCTATGTTCATAAAATTGAAAATGTGTAGCATGTCTGGCATTTTATGAGCTGGAATTGCGTGTGTGTCAGTTGTTTAATTATTAATTAACACGTAACATTAGAAGAGGACGAGTTTTGCTAGTAAATCCATTAAGAAAGTGTGAGCCAAATTAAGAAGAGTTTCAGCTAATTATCAAAACAACACGTCTGGTGCTTTTGCGTATAATGCTCTCGTGGTTTTTAAAACAAATTTCAACTTAATTGTTTCAGGAAGCAAATGCCAACGTTTTTTAATTTGTGCAAATATCACGAGGGATTTTGTAATTGAAATAGCGGCTTGAACCAATGACATCATGGTTTAATTTCCTTTTTAACTTGTCATTACATGATGGTAACAAAATTTGAATGTGTGACATGTATTTCATAAATTTCACAAAAATAATAATCTTATAAAACTTAGTTTGCACTTCATCAAACTTGTACTCATGCCAATAATGTCATCATATGATACACATAACACATATACAAGCATGTTTAAAAAATGGTACAATGCATTGAACTATAGTCAAATGCATAGTAGATTCTAATACTTCTTTTTTTTATCACATTTCCCGAGGTTAGTTTTCATAAACCTTTTACAAAAAATAAGTAAATGAATGAAAAACTTTGATGAATTTGTTCGATGAGTATGTAGCAAACCGCTCAAGCTAAATGATTGCCGAACCGAAAATTATCTCGTTTTTAGAAAATATTGATGTCAAATTTCTATATTGGCTTCCTATTAAAATAACACATCATTTCAAAGTGACAGGTAATTAAAACTCGCCGATTTTTAGGCCCTAAGGGTTATTTTTAGCGTGGAAAAATGAATCGTGGAAGCCTAATAACCATTTAAGGAGGAAAAATGATTGCCTAAAACAACATTTAAAATATTGATGTCTTGGACATGCATGAAATGCGTGCGAGACTAATTAATGGAAGCTGGCTTCTTTAGATTGGCACAAACTGTTGGTCAATACTCGTATTTACAGTATCTTGTTTTTTGAGTGTTTAAAAAGGCCTTCGGGAGAGAAACCTAACCAGCAACTTCAAAACCACTAACCTACTATCACGGATGTTCAGTCGAGACATGATTATCGTTATTACAAAACCATAATAATATAGTCTTGGATACGCAAAAAATACTGTCTTTAAGTGACTATTTTTGTAATTGAATGAGAAATTGCCGTTTGATTTTCTATAAAAAAGATAGCGTTTATTGAAATTGAAAGTGTGGTTCTTGCAGTTTTAGGTTAGATGTTTTATCTAACGTACAATTTATCTTAAATATAAACATGTTGTGAAAAAATAAGGAAATTTCCATTAGTAGGCTACTGCTTGGTATTGATAAGTTTTTTTGGTAATATTTTATTTTTGTTATACTTCTGTATTACTTTTATATATTATAGCTTTGAACTTAAACTTTGACACCATTTTAATACATAAATTGTTGGATTTTACAGTCATTTTTATGCAAAAACTACTGCATAAAACTTGAACAAGATACCCATCTTTTTGTGTAAATCGAATGTTTAATGGAAGCGGCCATCTTGTTTTTAAATCTAGTGCCTAATGAAGGTTGCCATCTTGTTTGCAAGTAGCATTACTAATGAAGGCGGCAATATTCTTCAAAAAAAATTATCTGAAATTTAAGCAACATTGCGTTACATAAACTTGGTATGTATGACAAATTCTACACATGTATCTATTTTGCTGAAAGGCAATCATCCCACATGAGATTTTTGAGAAACGCATTTATTTTGATATTAAAGCACGCCGCGAACATGTTTTTAATGCGAATGTTGCATCCCAACACCCTGAACTAGACTTTAAGGCAAACAACTGTTGTTTTCTGCGGAATTGAGGTTAGAATCCCTGCCTAAGGTCAAAAACATATAGTTTTATCACTTTTTGACCGTTCATTTCGGATTCAGGACGTTAATACGTGCCGAAATAAATCCGCCTTCACAATTTTTCTAGTTGTTAGCAAAGTTTTTTTTTGGATTTTTTTATTTTTTTTTAGTTGAAATCTTTGTCCTTGTTATTGTACAGCAATAAGTCGTTTTCCTGAACATGCTGAGGACCCATAGAGTCTTGCCAGCACCCCCAGCAGGGTACCAAACAGGGTGGACCCTCTACACCCAATTGCTCAAAAAACATCAGGTGGCAAAAATCCCAGTTTGTACAAAATACGTTTTAAGGGAAATAAAAACTCGTTTATAAATAGCAAAAGGGATTTTAGGGGCAGGAAATCTCGTTTTATTTGAAAAAAGTTGGCATCACGAATCATTCCTATTTCCCCCTCCTCATCTTTCTTTTTTTTTACGTGGGAAATAACACCTGTGCCCTAGTGCAACGTGGGCCAATTTTCGTATATTCTGCCAAATTTTTTTTTTCACCATTTGTGCTTGACCTACTGGCTTAAAAACGATTTTGCATAACCATAAAATGTGTTAATCCTAATACATCTTCTGAAATTTCAAGTACCTCGAATGAGTTTTCCAAACTATGAAATCTGAACTGTGTGACGTTACTGGCGTTTCTATTGATGTAAACCTAACAGAAATTGCATAAGTTACATTGGGTAACTTTTTTTTTTCAGTTGTGAATTAAAATCACTAACCGCATGTGCATGTTTTTGCACAAATTTTGATTATCGACTTCTTGAGACCACAATTTTGAAATCTATATTTCAAAGTGTCTAAAAATATATCGCAATTTTACATCTCTTTCAGAACGAAATCCACGTTTTTTTCCCAAAAATAAAATGGTGTAGTTTTTTAAAGAATATATGCATAAATATATAACCCAAATTGTTCAACTTTTCCAGAATGGATATCGTCCATAATAAAGAACTAAAAATTTGATAACTTTTGTTGGAAACACGAAAATGGAATGTGGAAACCTTCTTCCGGTAAAAAAAAAATCAATAATTTAAAAACTTTCTGAAAAAAAAAAGAACAAAAATCAATATTACATCTGAATCGCTGGTTTTCCTATATGTGAGGGCATGTTCAAATAAACTTAATGTCATTGTTGCAAAAAAGCATGCATGCATGCTTTCCGAAGTTCAGATTTCATAAGTGTTCATACGGACCTCGGACTTAGTTTCTGTCAAAATTGGATATTGAATTTCACCGCAATAAACTGAGTAAAATGGCAATTTGGCAAAATGGACATTGCGTCCGAGCTCCAATGTGGACGGGCGATTTGGTATATGATGTCCCTGTATAAACTGGCCAACGCCCTGATTGTTGGCCCGATGTGGGTACATATATTTGCCAACTTGTTTGGACCACTCCCAAAATGCACTGCCATTGTTTGTACAATTGTGGGGCACCACCAAACACTGCCTAGAAAAGTAATCTCACTGGCAAGAAATTGAACCGCACTTAGATTTATAAGGGTGCGGTCCCAAGCCCGGATCGTGCCCCGACAACAGGAACTAGAGGGTGGACTCGCATATATTTTTTGGAAATTGGGCAGCTTGCATTAAAGAAACATTGGGTGTGGTCCCATGTGGGTTCAATGAGGACAATGGACCCAACTTTTTAAAAAAAAAGGATATTAAGAATTCAAAACTTCTTAATAAGGTCAACGCTGCCCCTATCATAAAGAAAAATACTGCTTTTAAAGGTTATTTGCTATGGTGACATTTTTACGAGAATGTACTTTGAAAGAATTAAAGTCAAATTAATGTACTTTAAATTAACGATAGTTGTAACAGCTTGGATATCTTAAGTTTATCGGAAAACTTTTGGCTTTTGCCTACTAACACTAGGGGGAGTTTTGCTATTTTTCATTCTTAAGATATTTGCAAGCCTTTAATTCTTTGCTGAAGATTTGTGACATCTTCCTAATCCAGCATTGAAACGCTGGTCAGTGGGTGGTCCTCCTTAAATGGACACCTGGTGGGATTTGGGCTGCCTCCTATGAATGACGGATTTAGCTATTTTTTAGTCTCAGTCAAAGGTCGTGGGGGTCACACGTGACATGGAATGGGGAAAAGTTTTTTCTTACATTTTTTTTTATAAAGAATTGTTGGGGGTTTAAATACAACGAACACGATGCTCTTTTGGTTAAGTTTTGGATCTATATGCGAGAATGTGCATTACATAAATTTAATCAAAATAACATATTTTCAGAATTAGCTAGAAATGGTTAATACCACACTGAAGGAGTTGGTGATTGTTAAAAAAATGTGAAAATATTTTGTTTGAAAAATGAGGACCATCGACTATCAATTTTTTTGTGTGTGTGGTGAAAATATGCGTAAAAATATATTTGTGACCACTATACAAATGGTACATTAGTCACACTGTTTTCAAAATGTTGACGAAATTCCTTATCTGGTGGTCTTTCAAGATGGCGGTTAAAGTACACTGTGACGTAAAAGGAATGTTCGCATTTTTTGACACCATGACAGGCACGTGCTGTTGATATCATTTCCGGTTGACCCCCTTCGGTGTCGTCCACTTATCTTTACCCCACACTAGGTGGCTATTGCATATTTTGCTATATATTTTTTTTGTAATATTTCTATTGCGATGGTTTGGGGGCATTTTGATCGTGCTGCGATAGGGTCATATCAGTGGTCATTTGGCACACAGTTTGTCACGCAGCTTGACCATTCATTATTCATTGCCAGTGACAAGGCTTGTTTTCTTGTTGATATTACAACGAACGTTTGCCCGTCCGGTCATCCATTGTTGTTGCCAAACACCCACACTATGGCTGGGACGTGTGTTGCATACACACCCTTGTATAAAAACAAGCAACATCAACAAAAAAAACTTTAAAAGCATTTGCTACGATTAGCTGACATGGCTTTAGAGTTTTTGTCCATTTGCTAGACCCCGAATTTCATTATGATAAGGAGAGATAAGGCTTCTTTTCTTGGAAAATGGCGTATCGTAGTCATCTTCAATCATTTTTTTTAGAGATAACGTTGGTATTTAGGACGTTTGCTCGTCTTCAAAGCATTAACTCCAGTATTACTAATTTAAATAAAATATTTTCTACTATTGCATAGAAGTTTGCTATTAAGTGCTATATTATATTATTTCATTCAAATGGAGATAATATTCTATCATTTCATACATCGTTTATAAATTCATAAAATTGTGGCAGGAATATAAGGAAATATGGAGGTAAATTCCTGGAAAAATTTGCATTTTCAGTGAGCAATTTCTATTGAAATATTGTAAAGTAGATTCTAGGTTAAAACAGCAGCTTATATTGTTGTGAAAATACTACATTTTGTATAGGAATTTTTATTTAAAACTGGCATTTATTCAAGCATTATAAAGTGTTTTTTGTGTTTTACAGTATATAACAATATAGCATTGAAAGTTGATTTTTTATTAAGCTATTCGACAAGATTGGCTTAAAACCTTATTAAACTTTTGTCTTAGATGCTTCTAAAATGATTGATAGTAGTAATACAAGTTATATTTTTATTAATAATCTAATGGCGAAATTGTTTGCTAAAAATTCTACCCATCATTAATTATTATTTGTCCCTCGGTTTGATAGACGAAAATTTTAAATTTCTAAATCATAAAAGCTAATCTACTTTCTATTTAGGCCACATCTTTTAAGTTTACTTTGTGTGTTTTTTAGAATGTGATCATATATTTCTTGCATTATAGAACTTATATGCGAATATGGATAACTGCATGCTTGATTAACTTAATTTTAAATCTCAATTATAATATTTAAAATATTTAAAATACCAAAATACTCATGTAAAAAGTTTTTATTCAATTTTAAAATATAATTCGATTTTATTACTTCCTTATGTTTTCATAAAAGGTTTAATAATAACAATCTGTAATAAATAAATATAATATAACTTCCTCACAAAATTTCATATTATTTGTAAGATTATATTATTATTATTATTATTAAGAAATCGTGCAATGTTTAGTGGCAAAATATTTTCCTGCAGGGTATAGGTGAATGAATCAACTTTTCTATTAATATTTTATACGCAAGCGGTATATAATACCCTCAATTATATCCATGATAAACCCTCATCTGGTGCTCTACCTGTTTATATAAATAGGACTTTTGAAGAATAAAAAAGACTAAAACATAGCAGTGCTATTTTTTTTCTCATGAGAGATATATTTTCATGAAAATTCACCCTCTGGCCACCCAAAGGTAGACAAGATGGGCGGAAACAATAGCCTTAATAGCCTCCTCACTCTGCTTTTATAATGACCTTTGATAAACAATAAGTCAAAAAAAGAGTTTTTAAGGAGGATTTAAGAATCCGTCTTGTTTTAAGACACACAAATAACAATGTGTTTTTTAGATGAAAAAATAACGTAAAAAACCGTGCCTCCAGAATATGAAAATGCATTTTTTTATACCTGGCCTCATTTAGATTTCACAAGTCTTAGCATCAATTAAGTCAGAACCCAATTGGATTAACAATACAGTTTTTTTTTCTAAGGTAAAGGGTGGATCCGATATAATTTGCGTTGGTGGACATATTGCAGAAAATTAGCCATCTTGTATAATTTTTGACGATTGTGTAAAATTGTGTAAAATTATATACCCCCTGCCTAAAAGTAGGTCTGTGGAAACATCCCACTGCAAATTAGATATTCAATTGTAGTGCATATGAGAACTGTATAAAGCAGATTTTGAATAATAAAGGTGTTACCATTAAGCACTTATCACTTCAAATAACATATATTTACAATACTCAATAATGCAAAATGCTAAGGTATTTCTGCTATAGTAATTCCTAAACATCAGAATACTTTTGAATACTAAATTTTACAGAATACAGAATACTAAAGTTTATAGAAAACAAAATTGGGGAAAGTGATGACATTGTTAATGCATATTTTTTTCTTCTTTTTCAAATAACATCGAAATTGGTTAACACTCTAGACTTAAGTTTTTTAATTATCTAGCTCTTTTTTTGCTAAAGTATAGTTTAATTATATTATTTAATAATGAATATGCAGTATGTATATTTAGAGTAGATACTTTAAATTTTAGAAAAAAAATGTTTAGTTTATCTAGAAAGTATGCAATTTTGAAGTGAAGTTTCTATTTTTATAAATTGTATGCAACGATATATAAAACAGATTTGGGTTTATTCTTGAATACTGAAAAACGATTCATAGAAAAACCAAAATATACATTTCATTTATCAAATTTCATATAGTGTTACGATACATTTATTTGATACTTCTTTTCAATTTAAAAACATCATGAAATATTTTATATATAGTGCTTTTGTTCAAAAAATATATGTTTTACTCGATATGCTTTCAACACTAGTAGAAAAATTGTATGTAGTATTTTTTGTTATCTCATTCGTTCAAAGTTTTGTGAATGCATGGGGGACCTCCGTATCAATTGCCTTAAAGCTTCGTGTTTAATTTCGTTTGAATAAAATTTTTGAGAAAAAAAAAGTTAGCAATGCATGAGACGCACGCTTCCAATTAAATGAATAATTTATCTTATTCAAAGGGTGATGGATATGGGGAGAGTGGCTATAATTAAGGTTTGTGCATTTCTTAGCTTTTTCTCACCCACTCGTTTTTAATTCACAGGGGGCTTTTGCATAAATGCTCAAGGGGAAATCCCTTAATGGATCGAGGGGAAAAAGTCTCATTATGCGAAATAACAATTTATCACACAAAAGATATATGCATTCAACACTAACACTATATCTTTCGCTATGAATTCATATACAGTTCATAATAGGTAAAATGTTAGCAAGTTTTTGCTTACTTTCTTCTGGCCCCAAAACATACATTCTCCTCTTATTTCATATTAACGTGAAATATTTTTTTGAAGAAAACTAAATTGAATGCCTGGACCTGTCTTTGCAATCGCTTTTCAAATGTCCCGATTTAGTAATTTTGTGATGAAATTGTCTAAAATGACGGGGGAATTTTTCATTATAAAAGCTGATTCAAATAGACTTTTTGAAGTGCATTTCTAAAGTATTCTAAAACACAATCAGAAAAAAATGAAAATTTTGGTTGGGTTTTGCGATACTATTTATAGACTTAGTTATGTGGTGCGTATTTTAATTATTATTATTAATGTAGCATGTCTGTGTCAAAACATTGTAAGTCCTTAATTGATATTACACTCATATGCATTCAATGTTATTATTAATATTTATTTAACATGTTTTTTGTTTTCTCTTTTAAATATCATAAATGCTGTTAAAAACATTGTGGATCCAAACATCCATGCTTAATTTCTTTAACAATAATTAATAAGCTTGAAATTCAAAGTTTCAGTTACTTTAAAATAAGTAAAACTAAATTATGGGAAAGTTGTACTAAAATTATATGTGGTCAACGCGTACTATAACAAACTGCGTACTTGACAAATTGTAGTCGAGAATAATTTCATTTGAAAGGTTTCAGGGAAAATTGGGTAAAAATCAGTTTCCTGCGCATGCGCACATCCTTTGAATACCACATTTCCGGCTGTAGCTTTGAGCCTCCCGTATGGAGGTACCAGCTATAACTTGTGCATTTCAAAGCATGATATCAGTATGTTAATTGTTTTTTAGAAAAGCTATATTTCCAAATATTCATGGATATTTCAACATGATTTGGTTGAAGGTTGCCTCGTTAAAAACTTGACATATTTCCACTTTGTATTCTCGTTAACAAGGAGGCCCGAATTCCAAATTAGCATTTAATTGAAATTAAACGACTGCGCTTGGTTTTTAAGGGGGTCACCACCTTTCGCACAGCACGTTTAATTATTTGAATTAATTTAAATTTGTGTTTTTCGATTTATGAATTATGCTGAAGCTTTTTGGGTTTCTTATGCAAATGAGTCCCGTGTGCCAGAGTTGTAATTGGGAGTGGTTGGCCCTTCGTTACCCCCTGTCATTTTCGGCAGCGTGCCTCTTGCTTTTCACACTGACAGCCGACCCACACTTTAACGGGTTACACCCTAACTCTTAACTCGTGCAAACTTAGGCTTACGTAGTTTCATTCCCCCAAATTACACGAAATTACCAGAGAGGAACGTGTTTGGCCCCTCCAGGAATCTCTAGTCTCGTTTTTCATTTCCTACTCAAATATTCAAATTCCTTGGCTATTAGGAATGTGCGATACGCCCTTTAATTACCCCCAGCAAAACAATGTTCTTGTAAATACAAATCACCCGATGGATTTCTAATAAACGCCGGGTTAAGGGTAAGCTTTTTTTAGAAAAAGCAGTTTCAAGATTTTGTTACAATAACATTTCTAAATATTGGTTAAAAAACCAAAATAATTCATATAAGGTTTGCTGCAAAAACAATATTTCTAAGGTAATATTGCTAAACAATTATGGATAGTTGCAATCAACAACAACCTGTACAACTATACAAGTTGCTGAACAAAAAGATAAAAAGCTAGTTTGTTCAAAAACAAAGATTTGAGGCTATTGCTTTAAAAACAATATTTTTGAAAACGGCCAACTAAATTCATGCATGTGACTATTTTGTCAAATATCTTGAAAAGGTCTGTAGGGTTTACTAAATTTATACGTACATGTATGCTTTTATGAGGAGTGAATTCCGATGGCAGTCATTGGGTTTTATTTACATTTAACTACGAAAATGGCTTTAATCTCCATTTTTTATGTATTTTTATTATTATTATTATTATGTTTATTTATTGTTATCATTATGCTTTTAAACATTTTTTGTTTGTTGGTAAATGTAGTGGCACGAGTACTACAAATGAGCTTTTTGCACTTTGCATAGCCACGAACGAATTTAGGGATGTCTTATGACCCTCATTTTGGCCATTTCTTTTGGTGTGGGTGTGAATTAAAAGCAGGCTCGATTTCCGTTTGATGTCGGTGTTTCTTGCTTTTCATCCGATTTCGCACTGCATTGCGAACATAATCTTCATTAAAACATAACTTTCTGGTTAGTGACCTTCCTCCGTAATTGCATTTTCGTTCGCAACTTATAATTCACAGGATTTAATGGCCGAAATAGGCGTTAATTTCACTTTAAAAAGCGGTTTAATGAATGCAACGGCCACGTGCCAGGTGTCAAAACGACCAATTTTTCCTTCACGATTTTGGCAACTTTTTCGCCGTTTTTTGCCCCTACCCCTCCTACCATACACATTTCTAGTGCTGACAAAAGGCTATTCAATGGAATTGTATTTTCTTGAATTGTTTCGAAGTACCTTAAGTAAATTGCATAAAAAGAAACGCAAATGGAAAAAAAAAGTCTAAATGTTGATCCATATATGGCAATATTTGTAGCAATACAAATTTTAACTGGTATATAACTGTTTTATATAATTACTCTTGAGGGAATTATATGCATGTAGAAACATACATTATATGTTATCTGCTGTATTCCATACATGCAAACATTTCTGGAAACATGTGCCATTGCTAATATATGGAGGAAACCATGGACATATAGCAGACTAGTGTATGTTATTTATTTGTATAAAAGTATAGGGCATATATTTTTACAGTATAGAGAAATACAGTAATTGGAAGAGCACGTATATTTACATAACAAAATTAAACACATTTGGAGATAAGTGAGATATGGATACAGTACATGTTAAATTTCTGATATGTCCATGTATGACATTTCCCATGTATATTCATGCATGAAACATAATTTGTTTACCTTTGTGGCTACGGTGGTCCCAAAAAAGATGAGTCTGCTTAATAACAACAATATTTCAAGTAATGCTACAAAAAAAAACCTAAAATGTCCTACTTTTGCTCTAATTTCTTTTCTGTTCTGTTGTATTTGCAGCACCCTGGGTCACTTGCACAAAAAGCAGGCTACAGTGGTCACTCCTCCTGTGGTCAATGGCATCCTCAGCAACAACCACCATTTGGGCCACGGTGTGCCCTTGGTCAATGGCAGCGCCCTCAATCAACCCGATTTGTATACTGAAAGTTTACGAAGAAGAAAAGTGCACAAGTGTGATTTCGAAGGATGCGAAAAAGTCTACACCAAAAGTTCGCACTTGAAAGCTCACAAAAGGACACATACGGGTAAGTGAACGCTTGAGAAAGGGGCCTTCTTTTGTTCTAAAATGCTGACCAATTATTATTTTGACAACGCTATATTTGAATCATAATACACTATGACTGTTATCAGCAAGTATTAACTTACACAGTCATATAGACTTGTATATTTTGATCCATATGTGTCAAATTTCTGATATGTCCATATAGCACATTTCCCAATTATAAGTTATTCAATCGGTAAGATCTTTAGTAAGATGTTGATAAATTCCATTTAAATGAAATGTTTGCCCTCTTCATCGGTCATCTTAAATGTTTTTCTCGTTGCAAATGAAAATTTAAAGGCAAAGCAGATGGAGTCCCGCTTAAGTGCCTCCTATAATGAAATACAATTTTGGGAGTTAAAAGTTCAACTAAGGTGTGGTGGCCAAGATCCTCGAGGGTTTTCGCGCTTTGGCTTTAATACAAATTTCTGCTTAGTCACAAAGGGTACAATCTTAGGGTGGGTTCGGGGGCAAGGCTCTCCCAGACATAAGGGTACAGTTCCCCCACCCCCGTCCCCCAAAAAATGGTGGGTGGATGAAGAGGTCACCAAATGATTCCGTCTCTATGGCATTTGCTCTGTTGCTTTGGGTAACGTTTCTAACGAAATTCGTACATTAGTCTCTTTCGCTGCATATGTCAAGGATGCAAAAATTTTACTTGGTAATCACTTAACACCTGTGAAGAATATAATGACCTAAGTAGCTTGGACATGACGAGAAAATGGAATTCTGTTTGTCATCTGCTTGATTACCATTATGGTAATGCGCCACCTATTGCTGGCCAGGTGGTATAGTCCTGCTGGAAAAGTTATGAACGAATATTATAATTGGCATGCAAGGACAAACTACAAGTACAAGTACATTATATGAATAATGTACACTCAGTTCTATATGGGCTTATATGGACAGTATTATATTTTTATTCATGACAACTGTGTGTGGTGATCATATAGCATACATGTTTCAATTCGTGTTTACACTGTATTTTTTTAATTGAGTGTTTGTTGTCACTAGAAATCTGCCCTTTCAATGTGATTTACGTTTTGCATTTTTGCATTTTTTAGGGGAAAAACCATATATGTGTACGTGGGAAGGATGTACGTGGAAATTCGCCCGATCAGACGAATTGACCAGGCATTACCGGAAACACACTGGACAAAAGCCCTTTAAGTGCGCCCTCTGCCAGAGGTCTTTCTCAAGATCGGATCACCTTTCGTTACATATGAAACGCCACTGACCTTTGCTCTCTTATGACGTAAGTATCGCAGTGAACACTTTAATGGTTTTTTAATGGGTTTTTTTCCAATAAAAACCACTGGTTTATTGCTAAAAGTATGAATGTTACACATACTGTATGTTGAAATACAGTAAAGGGAAGTGATCATGTATTTACTTAAGTAATTATTGATGGACGAAAATAATACTTCCACCATATAAACTATGTTCAATTGTCCATTTGTGTCCAATTTCTGATGTCCTTACAAATGTAAAATTAATCCCCTCTTCATTTATTTTTCATCAAAATTTAACATTTTGTTATTATTATTATTATCATTAAAAGTGTTCTCGTTTTTTCATTTGCAGATTCGTTTTATTGAAATAATTCCGAAATGCTTGCACCTTAAGGTTGAGAGACTCCAAGAGCCGCAGCTGGTCAAAAGTGCACTTGCAGGGATCCTCGAACAAATCGGATATGTTCAAGAGGGCGCTGCCGCATGAACCGGAAGTAATGTCACGGTCACGAGGGGGTGCTACGAGGACCCGTAACTGACGTAAGCAACGACGACGTGCATTGAGGAGCTAAGCGTGTCATGTAGGACCTACGTGACGTCATACGAATCTTAAGAGTTTTCTAACACTAAACGGGATTTACTGATATTAGCAACGACTGCTGTTATTTTTGTTATTGATTGAATCTTATCAGTTTAATAAGCCCAGTCTTCCAATGGACACTTTTTTGCGAAATAACTATGGCGATTCTCACTCAGACACGTGCATTTTCCGCTCGCTGGACCAACTATTATTATTATTATTATTATTATTAATATTATTTTTGATTAATTATAATTATTTGGATTATACATAGCTATAGATAGATGGACCCACAATGCAACTACTGACCATTCCACAAACCCAGAAAACATATCGCCGCAGCAAGATGCATCATTTTGCCGCAGGTTTTTTTATGTAAATATATGTGCGAGTGTTAGGTTTTTGTGCCACTCACATTCAAAATGGCGGCTAAATTAGAATGAGGGAACTGAGGGAGAGATAATGGGATGGGAAAGAGGAAAGGTGTAAATGTTTATCCCGAAATGTATATTTGCTTGTATATATAATAATCGCAAAATGACAACAAAAAAACGCTTTATATATAGTGTATATAAAATATATTATATACACACTTTGAGGAAAATTTGAATTTCCCACCTAAACCATCGCCATTTTTTTTGTTGTGAAACTTATTTGTGCTCGGCTTTTCCTTTTTTTTACTGAAAACATTTGCGAACGGGGCCAAAAAACGACAAAGAAGTATTAGCTGGTGAAATAACTGAAATGTGCAGGATTCAAGTTTTAGTGTGAACTTCAGCATTGTATTTCTACTGCTGTAGGATTAGAAACATTGAAAGAATTCAATTTTCCTAAACTATTGATCAAAAATTAGAAATTCATTGAATAATATGCATATTTATTTTTAAAATGCAATTTGCTTGTATACTGGGTGAGGCATATGTCTGGGATTCTCAAAAATCGTCCATGCTTTTGCACTTGAATAGACAGGGACGCCCATAACATTGCACGTCAAGTTATTTAAAGCCCGTATTTTTAAGATAGGACGTAAAAGCGAATTACAGTTAACATTTGTTGGTGTTTACTGTAGGGTACTGAATTGAATTGAATCATGGATGCATGTATGTAACCATGTATTGCATCAATGCTTGACAGGAAATCTTGCTGTGACATTGGCTTTCAGTGTACTGTATCAAGTGAAAGTACGGCAAACTTCCCTACAATGCACTTGTGCTATACATGCTTGCATGCTAACACGATACCAAAATAATTGTCAACCTAACTTTGACACCCAACTTATTTTTTAAGCTTTCGGAATTTATATATGAAATATATGAAATATTAATCATGAAGAATGCATTACGGATAATAGGACCACTGAAAAAAAAACCTAACTCAACCTAACTTTGACACCCAACTTATTTTTTAAGCTTTCGGAATTTATATATGAAATATATGAAATATTAATCATGAAGAATGCATTACGGATAATAGGACCACTGAAAAAAATCCTATATTAAGACTTTTACCATTAACTGTAGCTTAAGGGGTTTATGCATTTCATTAGGTTCTTGATCTTTTAAGTCTTCTTAAGCGACTGGTAATAATATCAAGTGGTCCCATTAAACAGAATGTGTACAAACATGTATGATGATCAGGTGAGCGTGATCCCTGTAAAAAGGGGCAAAATTTTAAAGTATTTTACAGAAAAAGAGAATTAACTTCATACGAAAACAAGTTCATTTTTAGCTGTTTGAATTGTTATAATGAATCTTAATAAATTGTACGAAGAATTTACGGTGAATTTCCAGTTCATTCAAAACTTGAATCCTGTTCTAAAAACTTTGCAAAAGAGAGGGAGAGAAAGTCTCAGATTATGTTCGAACCGTCAATTGCATCAATTTCCGTCCTCGTCTTCATCAATTTCAACCTCTGGCCATTTCCCAATGGCATCCACATACTCTGTTTGCCCAATTTTTTTCTTTTAATGTTACTCTTTTTAATTTCCGTTTTCTGAATTTTATCCATTTGCAGTCTTTCTTCGTCTTCTGCTTATTTTTTCCCCCTTCTCATTCTTGCTAACCAAACCAGGATTTCCAGAAAAGCCACGAAAACGTATTTCCTTTTTTTAAGATAAAGTGTTGATTCCCATTGGCATTCGCCTCAACTTCTTCTTTAATTGATTATTTTATTGATCCATCACTTGCGATTGCGGGCAAGAAGACTACAAATGAGAAAACGCTTTTTTTTTTTCATCTGAAAAACGTTCTCTTTTAAACGCGCTTAGAAACTCTTTTAATGCCAATAAAAACGAAAATTTCATAGGTTTTCGTAATCAAAACTGGAATAATTGCATTTGGAAAAAAAAATCCTCGTTTTTATCGTTTTATTTAGAATAGTTTTCGGAAAAAAGTGTAGTTTAATCACAGCTTAACTGATGCGTTCATTTTAGTTTATTCGTAGTTAAACTGCAGCTCTATTTGTAGTTAAACTACAGCTCTGTTTGTGGTTAAATTACAGCTCTATTTGTAGTTAAACTACATTTTAATGCAAACACAATCCTAATGACAGTTTCAATGGAATTCTAACTACATAGTCTGAGATGTTTAAATTGCAATTTAGTTAAAATTACATTTGGAACTACATTCATTGTTAACTGTAGTTGCATTACAATTATAACTGAAGTTTAGTTGAATTTACAAGTAGGTATAATTGTAGTTTTAATTCGGAAAACTACTGTTACGTTTTAGTTACAATTCTAAATTAATTTCTAAGTGTAGTTCTGCTTTCCAAAACTAATGCAACTTTTGAATAAATTAGAAAATCTTGAACTTGCCTGAAATCGTTTGATCCTGCCATCAAAATAAAGAGTTTGCCCCTATATTTAATTTCCATTTAGCATATGTTATATTATATATGTGAGCAGTATTAAATTATCATTTTGACCTCAGATAATTTTAATCAGATTTTGGTTTATTTTGTTTTATTGGTTTTTGGTTAACAGTTTCTGAACTAACAATTGTTTCTACTACACACTTTTTGTCAAATTGTACACTCTTTTTTCCCTCCCGTAATTTGTCACTACTATTATTTGTCTTTTTTATGCCAAGTGCACGTAAGCTCGTTATTGCTATTCAGAGATTAAATAAGGATAATTGAAAAGGGTGAATCTAGCTCATGGAAACCTGCTTTTATTTCTGAATATTTAAACAACTTCACTAAATCTGTACAATCCTGTTTTCTTCATATTTTTTAAAATTTTAATGAAAAAATAGCCATCTTTTGTAATTTTTAATATAAAATAGGGCATCCTAAACCAATTAATCTCTTTCCTTACTCGAGCCTAATTCCTCATTGTTTTGATCGCAACGAAAAAATATATATATATTCTTGAAAATAGTGTTTATTTTTTGTATATTTCTGTTTATTTGTGTTGTGAATATAATTAAACAAACGCTGCTGGAAGAGCAAACTACATCTGCAGCATAATTAATTATGTATTATGAATTCTTGCCATGATTTGATGGATGAAAGTTTGAGATAGTTAATTTCAATTTGAATGCAATTTTTTTTTACTTTATGAAAACAGTGTGATATAGGCATTCCGATAAAAAAATGAAGACTACTTCTTTATTGTACATTTTTTATATATTTCTGTCATTCTTTCACTCGCATCACTTTGAACGTAAATATAAATACATTATATAAATATGGTGGAAAAATGCTCATCATCAGAGCTTTTTTTGTGAAAATAATTATTTTGTCACATCTAGAATAAATGGTAGCTACATGAAAAAATAAATATTTACAGTTTTGAATTTGTTTATTGTGAGATTTTATTCCGGGGTACGAAAATCTAGAGGTAAAATAGATTTTAAATGTATCACTTTTAGATATCTGGGAACATTCACGTGTCCACTCATATCAGTTTTTGATATTTGAGAAGATTTTGTAGTTTTCGAATTTCAAAATGGTTAACGTTTTTTTTTTTTTAGGAAATAGGGAGTTTTAGCATGCTAACGTTTGTCTTTATACATACCTAAACATTAATGGCGGGAAGGGAAATAGCACGCATGCGTACCCATTACGTGGCTCCTCCCTTATGTAAAAAGACATTGGCATGCTAAAACTCCTTAGTAGAGAGATTGAGCCAACCAACGCCTTAACGTTAACCTTAACGTTAGAGGCGGGAAGTGAGGAGCCACGGACTGAACTGAACGTCATAAGTGCGCATGCGTGGTCTCCCCTTCCCGCCTCTAACGTTAAGGCGTTGGCTGGCTCAATCTCTCTAATAATTTCAGAAGAAACCGACCTGTTTTCGTAGGCAATTTCATAAAAAAAATTTAAATAATGAATTTAGAAGCACCCTGTAATAATCATCTCAAATTTTCTTGCACCCTGTATAAACTTCCTCTCCGCATATTTTCATTGCTAGGCATATTGATAAAGCGCCGTTACTTAACTTAGGTTCGGAAGCTGGCGTCACCCGGTGCTTCTTTTTGGCAACTTGGATCTTGTTAAGAAAAATCATGAGTTCGATCGTGAAATTTATCAAAACGATTAGAAATAATTGGAAGAAAAGCACCGTTGCTGCAATATTGCTAGCATATGGAATTAATTATGGGAAAACCAAATACGAGTAAGCATAATAGCCGTTCTTTTAGGACTTCTACATTGATTTTCACATGATCTCATTTGCTCCATGCACTCTTGATATATTCGGTAAGCCTTACATTTTCTACTTATTAATATTATTTTAATTTTATTTCAGGATATTACAGATGATGAGAGCCTTTTGCAAAGAATCTAAGGCAAGTAACTCTTCCTAGATTTCATGTTGCAATTCGTAACGAACTAGTCATGTTTGTTAGAAAAAGTTCAGAAAATACTTGATTTCTGCTAATGCTAACGTCGTCTGCTTCAGCATGTGGGTATTGGTGGGGTTTATGAAATTTGAACGATAATGTTTATGTTTATTATGTTTATTTGACTGAATAACAGACTGGTTATGACATAAATGTCGTATTATGAACCCTAATGAGTAAAACCCGGATGACGTCATTTTAATTGGTTTAAAATTCTTCGTTATCTTAATTATTTCCCTCTTCAAGAGCTAACTGATATTAATTAAGCTACCATACCTTTACATTATTCTAATTAAAAAATTGTACAAATTTAATGAGATTTTAAAAAATATGATACTCAGCAAAGTTGTCATTTACCCATGTTGAACCATGTTTGGTATAAAGTGACACTATATGTTGGTTTTTCGGTGATATTGTTTACGGTTGTTTTGTCATGTATCCTGTATTTCGATTTGATCTAATATCATTCGAATACATTGAATCTAGTTCTAAATAAAATATCGTGCATGCATGCGTTTTTTTATTGGTTTGCAGAAATTCGGCGAAGTCCCCATACAAGTGATGGCCAAACCTCGTCATCTAACCGTCATCATGAATCCAGCATGTAAAAATGGGTAAGTTGGATTTTCCATCATTGAAATATGTTGTTTCATTAAACCTCATACTTCTCTTTTGATCGATAATTCTCGTGTGAGATCCAATTAATTCGTGGGGTTACGACTTTTCAGCAAGGGACCTGCTCTGTTCGAAAAGTACGCCGGACCTTTGCTTTATTTGGCTGGAATAAGGGTCAGCATAATTAAGGTAAAATCGCCCCTTTTAATGGGACACGAGTAAATGTCATTATTTTGAAACGTGATCCGTTGTCAGACATGGCGGCTTAATTAGTGTGAAATGTAATATTGAGGGAATTTAGACGGAACTGGAGGGCCAAGCCAAAGATCTAATGGGAGTAATGGACAACACGGATGGCGTGTTAATTGCTGGTGGAGACGGAACTGTGCTGGAGGTAGGTATTAATTAGATCACTGAAAACACGTTTAATTGCCGTAATACCAGCCGTGCAATGCATTTAAGCCTGTATTTCATATTTATTAAAACAGGCAGTAACAGGATTATGCCGGCGAGATGATTCGGTAAGTTATAATTGCAAAATATTGGATTTTCATGTGCTGAACTTTGATGATGATATTTACGCTAATAATAGATTCTCAATAGCTTTTCCATTGCTTTGACAATTAGTATTTACCGACGCTTTGAGCGTGGTATGGCATATTTACAATGTTCCAAAACTTGGTTTCAATTGCACAACGGAAACGTGTTCCGATTCTGTACGAACTACAAATGCTTTCTTATTACTCTAGGATTCGGCCATTCAAAAATTTCCTCTAGGGATTATCCCTATTGGCAAAACCAATACAGTAGCCAAACGTCTGTTTTGGGGTAGCCATCAGCAGGAAGCCAGGTAAGGCTGTCAGAACATCAACGATATCACGAATATAACTTCTTTTATACCTGTAATTTACTTTCAAATTTAACTTGTAGATTACTGGCGGAAACGGCAATGGCAGTAATTCGAGGAAAAACACAGAAAATGGATGTAATGTCGATTGAGGTGAGATTATAAAATACAGTTGTAACAAATTTGTTTCATACATAGCCCTTAACACGCTTCTAAAGTCAGTACCAGTAATGCAAACATTTGTCAAATAAAACCCAAAGCTAGTTTTAATGAGAATCATAAGATGTATGATGTTATAAAAATCCAAATTATAAATAATAAATAATAAAATATCATGACCTTAGAAGCACAGTCTTATTATATTGGGATGATATTAATTTATCTGCTATCAATTCTTTAAAACAAAACTATCGTCGAAAACTTTGATAACTTTTTATTCAATAATTTCTGTTGTATTTCAGTTTTGATCAGATTTACTTATTTTTTGCTTTACTAAGGGTGATACCGGGAAGCCCGTGTATGCTCTTGCAAGTATCGAGTGGGGACGCTATCGCGACGTAAATGTCAACATTTCCAAGTAAGTAAAAAGGTTCATCTCAGTTTCATGTTGACGAGTGCAAAAAATTGAATTCAGTTTTTAACTGTGTTTAACTTTTTTCTTATTTTTTAAATTTTAGATACTGGTACTGGGGGCCACTGAAATCGAAGATGGCATATTTTTTCGCTTCCATAAAGGCAAGTACGAGTATTTTTTCCCTCTGGAGTTATTTCAAATTTCCCACTTGTGAATTTACTGAATTTAATGATTTTATTTTACAGAAGCGGGCTGCACCGATGGATGCAGATTTGTCATATACTTCTCCATGCGATGGATGCTCCAAATGCTACAAGACTTCTCAGAACCTTCAGCAACAATCGGTGTCATCTGGCCGATGGTGGCATACGTTTATTCCGAGGATACCAAACCAATCTTCCCAGGAAGGTGAATATTTTTAGATGCAGTATTGCTGAAATCATTTGACCGGTTGCAAAACAGAACAACGAAATTATTGTTTTCAGGAATTACCGAGAAAGACTGCAGCGGGATAATTAACGATGAGTGCGGCATTTGGAAATCCACCGAACTGACTACCGTGGATTTTACTGTGGAGACGTGCAACAAGAGTCCTCACTGTCAGGTAAAATCTGTTTTATTTAACTGGTATTAAACATTTCAATTTTTCTGAACGGAAAATTGGTTAATTATTTCAGTCGGAAGGGATTCCGTCGCTAACCATTAAGCTTGGTCCAGAGGCTGTCAGCCGCACTGATTTCCTGTTAGAAGGGTAAGGTTTTGCTTCATGCCGGAAAACAAGTTTGTAAAAAATGACAACCTAATAAAAGTTCAGAATGATAATACGATATTCTCCGTAGATGGCGAAGGACGAACACTGACGTTCTTAGCAACGGAAGCTTTAAAGATGTAATCAAAGCTAAGGAAATGAAACTGGAACCCAAGTTACCAGAGGTAAAATAAAGTTTTTAAGGATTCTGACAAAAAAATTATTTATTCTAAAAGCTTAAGTTTCATTATGAAATATTTCTATTCTTAAGTTTTATTTATAAGTGTATTTCTGAATTTCTTTTTGTAGGATTTAGAAAGTTGGTATTCTATAGATAACGAAGCTCATGAGGTTAAGGCCATTAAAGTACATTTATTGCCTAAGAAAGTCCATGTATTTTGCAAATAAGGTGAGATTTTAGGAAATTAGGAAAATAAAAAAAGTATTTTTAATGAAGCTGTGGTGAAATTTTGAAGCGTTAACATTGTGTGTTTTCTGTTTGTTCAAAATCACAAGTAAAAAAATAGTAAGTAAGGAGAGAATTTTTAAGAAAATTATGAAAATTAAAAGAGTATTTTAATGAAATCATGGTACACTTTAGAAGCAAAAACCATGTATCAAATTGATTGAAAATCAGTTTTTCAAAGCTTGTTTATGAATTTTTTTTTTTTTCTCGAAAACTTGCATTTGTTAGGATGTAAAGAAAATGAAACTGAACTTTTGACTACTGTTGGAGTGGCCCCAAAAAATCTTTTTGGAAATCTTGTGAACCTCAAATCGTAAGTTGAATAATCTTACATCATTTAAATTAAGTTACTTCTGCCGTAACGCGTTAAAATGGATTGGTGATTGGTCATACAAAAATTAGCAACAACCTCTCTAATTAGTTATTTTTCAAATGCATGTATCTGGGATTTGAAATTAATACGCAATAAAACCACATCAGAACAACGGGATGCAGTTTTATTCAGATAAACACGTTTAGAAATGAATACATGAACATTAAAATCGACGTGAACGTC
The DNA here is from genome assembly GCA_033995625.1 of Ophyiulus pilosus. Classification (NCBI taxonomy): domain Eukaryota; kingdom Metazoa; phylum Arthropoda; class Diplopoda; order Julida; family Julidae; genus Ophyiulus; species Ophyiulus pilosus. The sequence goes on from JAUJYV010000411.1 coordinate 36,584, forward strand.
AGTGACGCCGCGTTATCTTAACGCATACGTTGTCTGCGTAGACGTGATCTTAAATTAAAGAAATCTGATTGATGGGATTTTTATGGAATTCCCTTGGAAATATTTCCATTTATTTTTAAATTTTGTGTAATGTGGCACTGTCTGGTGAATCTTACTTTAATGGGTTCTGTTCAGAATTTAATTAAAAATATGAGAGTACAAAAGTTTATGAGAGTTAGGGATTTGCATGAACTTTGATGCTCGATGTCGGAAGCAATCTTTTTCAAACAAATTGTGCAGTTTATGCAATATATATATATCGGAAGTTGGAGGTAGTAACAAATTTCGCAAAACTGAAATGTATTTAATTTCATTCAATACCGGGTTCAAAATATACACTAGTTAATTTTTAAACTATTTTTATATACATTTTTTCAAATTCTAAAAAAAATAATTTTGTTAACTGTTTCCAAGTCTTTTTTTTTAAAATGGCAATTTTTTTAGAAATAAAAAGTTGGAATTAAAACTGAAAGTATTAAATTTTAATATTACAGTCTGAAATTAATTTTCACTTTTCTTAATTTTGATTTCAACTATGTGTGTTTTGGAAATCTGGTTTTGGAATGATTTTCAACAAGCGGTCTGCAATTTTAAATAACGATGCATTAACACAAATTTGTTTGCAAATCAGAAAATATAGCTGTGAAATGTGTTCCGAAAACTTAAGTTGTGATGCAAACTCCCCATTTTTAAAATTGATGAGACTATGTCTAGTTTACATGGGCTTTCGTAATACTGAAATTAGGTTATGTAAAAACTTAACTAGGAACTTATTATCGGTTGGGCTAAAGTCATCGGATTCCTAGCCTTAAAACAGGCTTCCCGTTTCGAAGTTAGGATTCCGATTAGTTGTCCAATTTATGTGTACATCAAGTCGTTTTTGACATGAATCTAACATATCTGGGACTAGAATTCCGATATATTATAACGTTTCTGAATTGTCAAACATATGCAGGAAGGCGGGTTTATGTAATACATTAAAAACATTAGGGGAATTTGTGACAAATGTTGTTTGTATACAGAATTTTTATACAATTTTGGAAATTATGTTTACGGTGGATCCGTAATTGGAACCCACCTGGATTGGATATCCCAATTAAACGATTTAATTAATAGATGTATCAAATACACTATCCCTAGTAAATCCGATTAATTAGGACATGTCTGGACTGAATGTCCCAATTTGTTTCTGGTCTTCAGGGTTTGTCCCACATATATGGTCGTCCCGATTATCCGATATCAACCGTATTCCTTTACCAAAAATTTTTAACATTGCAAATATATCATTGTTCTAGCCTCAGAGTAGGTTAGCCATTTAGGTTTCACAATGTTTGAACGTACTGCTTCGAGGCTATGAAATCCCTTACTTAAATCATAGTGTGGAGCACCTCGAATGACCCATGTAAACTAGCTGAATAAACTACTTAAAAGGAAAACAAGAGGACAAACGAATATATCGTAGTTAAAATTATTTGCAACCGTATAAAAACATCTTATTGCCAAGTTATAATTTTTATAACTTCAACTATTTTTTTTTTATTTTAAGTAGTATTTATTTTTTGGCAGAAATTTGCATTACAAAATGGCGGCAAAGTTCATTATTTTTTTATCTTCGGTATATAGTATTTGAGCCAGGATTTTCGCGACATCTTCACCGTTCTTTGTTATCCTCTTCCAACTGCATATTTAAATCTTCTTTTGCATCGTATCACAAATCTTGTATCCTATTCGTAGTCGAGGGTCATTCAGATCACTTAGGTCACTGGCTGAAACAGTGCACTTATTGCAGGAGTTTGTGTTCGCTTTGATATCTCTTCCTGCACACTATTGGTATCAGCCTGATTTCCCCCCGATTTCGTCTAGTTAATTTTAATAGGACTTTTATAGATGTGATGACATTTCCAAGAAAATTCAGAAACTTTTTTTAAAATTTGTAAACATTTAACAGTACGTTTTTAAGCATTTCATTGTGGGAACTGTTTAAGCATGGTGGGTGTCCAGCAGCCTTGAAAATCGGGAATTATACTTGAAACTCATGTTAAACACCAGTTTATGCTTGAATTTACTACAATCGGAAACATAATTATTCTTTTCTATATTTCCAGAAAAGTGTTCAGACTCTTTGGAAATATATTGTCAATTGGTCGTGGGGCAGGTCTTTGTCAATTCCTTGAAATATACTCAAATTTTTAACTTCAAATGTACTGCACACCCTGTTAAAGTCTTGTAATGGCTTACTTGGGGCAGGTGCATATTTTGGCATATATATTCAATTCTGAATGCTGATTAGTTGGCAAGTCCTGTCTTTGAAATTAAAATTCATGTTCTTAAATTTAAAACTTCTGTAAATTTTGGAATTTTTCATACAATTTTTAAAATTTTTTATATATACATTCATAAAAATTGAAAGAGTTCTGTATACTGTACATACAATGCATAAATGTAAACACTAAACAGGCAGGCATTTCCATTTAGGAAAACTTTTAAAAACAAATGCTTTCTGCCAATAGAAACTGTAATTAATCTGGGTTTTAACAAGATAAATACTTATAAAAACATAAAACTGATATAAATCCTGAGATTAATTTGGTAGTTTAACATGAAAAACTACCTTTTCTTTGCAATCAGAAGCAATTATTTCTTCAATTTTCCTGGAAATGTGAACCACGACTACAAAAAGCTGTGGTAACAAGAACCTTAGCTGCCCAAGGAACAGAACAACGAACAAACAAACAAACGCCCTTTCCAAGGATAACAAAACACCTTTTTCACAGGATATCATCAGGCTGAGGGGCCTATTCATGTAAGTCCCTTTTCAGATGCCATCGTTGTTTCCAGTCTTCGTTTTTATTTTATTTATTTTTTCTTCCTTTCTTGCAAAAATAGGACATTTTTTTTATTTATTTCACATTTTGGGAGGATGGCGGGTATCCACCAGGGAGTCACACTTCCGTCCCGTCCTCTCCTTCGTCCTCGAAGGACGACGGCCGTCCGCTCCTGCAGGGCCTCGTGAGGAGCACCGAGGGTACCACCAGCGCCACCGTCTTGGCATCAACCGGGGTGCCGTGAGGCGGCCTTTGGGGGGAACTCGGTACTGTGGGAGGATCCGAGCTACTGCACGTGCTGTCTCCACCTCCAGCAGATCCGCCCCTCTGTACGGTGGGTCTATTCTGCCTCAACTTGTCCCGCGTCAGCAGTGGCAGTCCTCCTGTCCCTCCAATGAGCTCCCTATCGGTGGCTCCAGGATCCCTTGGAAGACCCCTCTTGGAGGAGGACTGATTCTTCCTATTCTTTTCCTGAAGCCTCTCCTTGTCGCTGTCTGCATCGCTGCGAGCTTCTGTTTCCCGACCGCGGTCAAGTTCAAGGCCGCTGTCGTCGCCTTCCTCCGACTCCCTTCCATTGCCGGTACCGTTGCCTAAAACCAAGCCCTCCTCCTCCACGATGGGTCTCAGACACTTGCCGTCCAGACCCTCCTCCAGGTCTTCCAGGGCCACTCTACTCCTGCTCCGAGGCTGCTCCTCGAGCAACCTCCGGATTCCCCTGTCCGGTCTGTCCTCCTCCTCCTCCAGATCCTCCAGTGCAACCCTGCTCCTGCTACGAGGCTCTTCTGGAAGGAGCAACCTACGGGAGGTTCCCCTTTCCGGCCTCTCCTCTACTGTTACCTGGGTTCTCCAGGCCGCCGGGGCACTGTCAGACCTGTACTCGTCGTAGTGGTCCAGGTCAATAGTGGGCACGCTCTGGTATTGACCCAGCCGTGGCGGCTTCTGGACGGGGTTGGGTCCCAGCAGGCTAAGGTCCTGGTCCTCCAGTCGGCGGAATGGGTCCTGGTGGTTGACAGAGTTTGCTGCCTTATGGTTGTTTGAGGAGTCCGCCTTCTTTGGCTGCTTCTCCTCGTCCTTCTCGGAAGGGCGCTTGCACCTGAGAGTTAGGGCACACAGCGCCACGATCAGCAGCATGATGACAGCGGCCACTCCAACTGCGATGCCAGTGATGTGGCTCACCGCCATGCCTTTGACCTCCGCCGCCTCCTGTCCCACTGTCAGTGAGACGTTGGCCATCCTTGTTCCAGCATGGTTCTCCGCCAGACAGGTGTACATCCCGGAATGTCGCCTGTCCACAACCGCTATGGTCAGGTTGCTGGTCTTGGTAAGGGTCCCTTCTTCGGAAAGCTGGTAGCTCTCCAGGTCCATGGAAGAAGAAGAAGAAGAAGTAGAGGTTGAAAGAGGATAAGAAGCGTTTGAACTCAGGTCCAGAGGTTGGCCACGGTGCAGCCACCTCACTACCGGTTCCGGATTCCCGAAGACGCGGCAGTGGAAGGTGACATTGTCACCCTCCAGGACATTGATGGCAGTGGTTGGCAGTTCCACGGTTGGCTCGCAGGCGTAGTCGTCCATCCTGATGTCGTTCCACGTTCGACCCTGGAAGCGCGGCGGCAGCGAGCATGTCGGAGGCACGGTGTAGGGAACGTTCTTGTCGCTCATCCACACCCGCAGTGACCGCAGCTGGCAGTCGCACCGCCACGGATTGTCGTGCAGGTGAAACTGGTGCAGGGAGGTCAGGTGCAGCACCACTTCGGCACTTAGGGTTTGCAGCCTGTTGCCATCCAACTTGAGCTTGATCAACCTGATCGGAAGAGAAAGAGAAAACAGATTTAACAATGGTTGGCAAAAATATAAACCGGCATGAAATTAAATTGAAAAAAAAATTCAGTTTTTTCATGCACTAATTAATCAAGAAAGAATGTAGAGTAATTACGTTGGCCTAAACTTTTGAGACACTCTACCTTAGTTTCGTCAGCATTTATATGCTGGTCATAGACTAGCAGCGCCATCTCTCGAGGAGTTTTCTAAACTGTTAATTTTTAAAAATGGCGGCGATGATCCTTTTAACAGCAACGTGTAAGATCGTGTTTATGGCTGTTTTATAAATGTTTTTAGATAGTAAAATGTCTAGTTGTGAAAGTTTGGACATTTAGATCCTATAACTGCGTGCCATTCCGCTCTGGTAGCCGTTTCAAGGTAAGTTTAATGAAATGAAAATAATTTTAATTACAATCCATGTGATATGGGATTAGAGGCCCAGTGCCTACTACCTAAACTTTGCTTTCGCGAACTTTACCTACACGTAATAATTTTGAAAATCAGTTTTGGCATAATGCAATCCAGTCAAATGTGTTTCAGCAAGTAAAGTGTAATATGAGACCCTTGAACGGAACGACTGTAATGCTGTGTAATAAGTGTGCATATCTATCAACTGAAAAACCAGGTTAATTAGATTTATGCATTCAGGAAAGGTTTACGTGTGCATTGAGCAATTTTATTAAACTTTTCCAACAAGCACAACTGTACTTTTTAGAAATTACACTATTTTAATGTGGAAAAGGCGCTGTTTTTTTAAAAATGGCAATAATGTGGAAATCTGAAGTTTTAAGAATGGCAGTGATCTGAAATATTTCGAAATGTGAAATATTCTGTTTTTAGAAATTAACCTAACACTGAATTGCAGCTGGTTTAGAAATACTAATAATGCAGTTTTCAGAAACTGGGGTAATGCAGCTTCAGCGTAATTTATTATGCCAGATGTCATTTTATTCTGCAAGCAATTCAATGTTGGAATGCAGTGTGAGAAATTGAGCCATTTCTAAATAATTAAGACACTTTTCATTGGAACATGGGCCTGACCATTCCTTCATGTTAACCATTCGACTGTAGTGGTGTAAAATATTTTGCCCTCGAATATTCCTTTGCATTCCATTGTAGTTTGCTACTGGACATGTGCTTTGACCGTGTCTTGTCGCGTACTTTCCTCCAAACTCTGTCATTCACCAGTCAGTAAGTAAAAACAGATAATCGATATTTCCCTTACAAGTAGGTTACACTTATTCGTTATACTTTCACCAAACACGATTTGCGCAGCAATTCGAATAGGATTTTATGTTTGTACCGCTAATAATTGTCACATTTTTCCCTTTGATTTCCGTATGATAACTATGAAATTTTAAAAAAAAAATTTCGAAAATTAACCATATATACTTTAAGAGGCTTGTACCCTTGGTTTAATCATTTATAATACCATTGTGGTCCTATGCCATATCCTTAATTCTTTGCAACAAGATTTCCTCAAGGAATCTGATGGAACTTTCTATCCTGGACATTGCCCCTGAAATCAGCATTTCACTTTGGAACAGTTGATTTTACCTGTTGGTTCCCTTGAATGCCCCCGCTTCAATGGCCGCAATCTGACACTGACTCAGCTCCAGCATTTCGAGGGACGGCATGTCTGAGAATGCATCCGCTTGGACTCTCTGCAGAGGATTATTGTTCATAAAAAGGCGACGCAGTTGGCCAGCCTCCCGGAAGGCCCAAGATGGTACGTAGTCCAGCAAGTTGTGGCTAAGGTCCAATTCGACCAGGTTGGTGAGACCTCGGAACGCCTCCTTGTCGATCTGCATCAGGTTGCAGCTCTGCATGAAGATCTTCTGCAGGTTGACCAGACCCAGGTCCAGGAAAGTGTCCTTTGGCAGCATCTGCAGGTTATTTTCCCCCATGTCCAGAACCTGAGTTCCAGGGTCCAAGTTCTTGGGCACCAAGTAGAACTCCCCCTTCTTGCATTCCACCGTCTCTTTTCCGCCCCGCCAGATACAGGCACACTGTCCGGGACACTCGGCAAGGCACAATTGACACCATAGGACCAACAAGAACACGTGGCCGAGCAGGCCGGCCCATGAGGACCCTCCTCCTCCTCCTCTTCTTCCTCCGGCGCCACCGCCACCTGGCGGCTGAAGTGTTCGCCATAGCCTTCTTGTCCAGGACGACCAGAGGACGTTCGCTCTCTTCCGGCTTCGGACGGCCGGGATGGGGAGGCGAACCGACATTGTGCAACATCCGACGGCATTCAGGAAACGGGACGATGCGGTGATGGGTGGCAGCACTGCGGGGAAACTACTGCTCTGGAAACTGGTTGGGGCCGTCTAGCGTTGTCCACACTGTGCAACTGCAAGACAAGAAAATACAGAAAACAGCAATGAGCAAAGATGTCCAAACAATTTGTGCTTGATAAATATAATATACTTTATAAAATAGCCTAATAGAAACAAAATGTATTGTTTCCTTAAAAAAAAAGAAATCAATACTACTGAGCAAAGCACACTCTTATCAGAACTCCTAATGCAATTTCTTTCCCAAATGAGCCTCTCAATTTGAATGTTTTTCAAGTAAACTAAATGCAAATGATCCCTGGGTTGATAACTGTACTTGTAGTGTGAAATCCAGTTTATTCATTTGTGAAGAAAATGCGTGTTTTCTTAAACTCGTGTAAATTCAACACATTTACCACATCTTGTCGAGCTTTTCTGTGGGATTTAATTCTTGAAAATGACAGAAGAAAATTAAATCTGTCAATTGCAGGTGTTGTAGTACTTAACTATAAATAGCATCTGGAAAAAAAACCAACATGAAAGAGGAAAACAGCTATACCAACAAAAGTGATCGAAAGATGCTAATTTTATCAAGGATTCACTACTGAGTGCTCCCAACATTGATTTTTTTACATTTTTTTTGCTAAGTCATCTAGCAGTAATGCTTTATCTTGTTTTTCTTAATTGGAAAGTTGTGAAAATTAGTATTTCAGATACATGCAATCAGGTACAATTGTAAACATACTTTTATATCTTTACACTATTTTAAAATAACATGGTCTAGAAAAATAAACTTTTTTTCTGAACGGAACATCTTAAATGTTAATATTAGTTTTCCTAATGTTTCTAGACAAATTAAATTATATATTTAATTTTACTAAAACTATTATTTTTAATATGATCTGCTTTTATTCATGATTTTATTTGTATATTTATGAGATAAAATTTTATTCTATTTTAAAGCTATATCGAATACTATTTTTACATAATTTTTTGCATTACATTTTTTGAGTACATAATAGACAGTTTTCGCATGCCAACGTCATTATACTAACCTTAACTTTAATGGCGGGAAGGGAGGAACCACGCATTTAACCCAATGAACTAAATTAACGTAATAGGTGCGCATGCGTGGTTTTTGCCTTCCCGCCATTAAAGCTAAGGTAAGTATAAAGACGTTGGCATGCTCAAACTGTCTATTAACCGTGTAAAAACGAGAATTGGATGTACAAACGTATTTATAGAATTATCTTTGTCTTGGAATCATCATTTAAATAAGATCATCGGGGCAGCGAACCAAAGATTGAGATTTGTTCAACGCATATTTCGAGAATGTCCGGAAAATGTAAAGGAGACTGGATACGCAACTCT